>SJYV01056326.1:1778443-1842540 GCA_006410875.1 Neotragus pygmaeus
TACTTTGCCAACAAAGGTCCGTCTAGTCAAGGCTATGATGTTTCCAGTGGTCATGTATGGATACAGGAGTTGGACTGTGAAGAAGGCTGAGCGCTGAAGAATTGATGCTTTTGAACTGTGGTGTTGGAGAAGACTCTTGAGAGTCCCTTGGACTGCAAGGAGATCCAACCAGTCCATTCTGAAGGAGATCAGCCCTGGGATTTCTTTGGAAGGAATGATGCTAAAGCTGAAACTCCATACTTTGGTCACCTCATGCGAAGAGTTGACTCACTGGAAAAGACTCTGATGCTTGGAAAGATTGGGGGCAGGAGGAGAAGGGGATGACCAAGGATGAGATGGCTGGATGGCATCACGGACTAGATGGATGTGAGTCTGAGTGAACTCCGGGAATTGGTGATGGACAGGGAGGCCTGGCGTGCTGCGATTCATGGGGTCACAAAGAGTCAGACATGACTGACTGAACTGAAATGAACTGAATGGCACCAGATGCCATGATCTTATTTTTTTAATGTTGAGCTTCAAACCAGCTTTTTCATTCTCCTCTTTAACCCTCATCAAGAGGTTCTCTTGTTCTTCAGTTTCTGCCATTAGAGTAGTGTTATCTGCTTATCTGAGGCTGTTGCTATTTCTTTGGGCAATCTTGATTCCAGCTTGTGATTCATCCAGCTTGGCATTTCACATGATGTACTCTGTATGTAAGTTAAATAAGCAAGGTGGCAACATGCAGCCTTGTCATACTTTTCCAGTTTGGAACCAATCCATTGTTCCGTGTCCAGTTGTAACTGTTGTTTTTTGATCCACATACAGGTTTCTCATGAGACAGGTAAGGTGGTCTGGCATTCTTTAAGAGTTTCCCAGTTTATTGTAATCCACACAGTCAAAGTCTTCAGCATAGTCAATGAAGGAGAACTATATATTTTTCTGGAAGTTTGCCATTTATATTTAAAAATCCAAGAAATCAATAAGGGCAAAGTAAAAAATACATAGAAAATGAGTAAAAGGTACAAATAGTCATTTCATAGTAAAAATCACACAAATGGCAAATAAGTTTTTTAAAAATTCACATTTTTATCAGCCACCAAAGTTAAGGAAATTAAGGGCTTCAGTGTTATGTAATTTTTATAACCATTAGACCAGCAAAAATTTAAGAATCTAGCAATGTTGAGGGATATGAAATAAGCAAAATTGTATGTAGAATTTATTTAAGTTGAGATCACTGGTGTAGATTCTGCTAAAGTTTTGAAAAAAAATTATGTTTCAATAAAATTTCCAGGATTAGAGGCTGCCAATTTGTTTATCATCATTGTAATGACTGCACCAGTTCCCTGGGACTCTTTGGTGGTCTTCCAGCGGATGCTATTCTGAATGAGTCAGTGCTAATGCAGTAATTTAAAATAATTCTGCTTGCCAAGTAATAGATTTTAAGAACTATGTCATCTGAATTTCCACTTTATTCAGCCAATGGTAAACAAATTTGCTTAAATATGTGCCTTGGACTTAAAACAACTTAAAACTAACTGTTTAAGGTATATAGAATAGTTAAGAACACCAATTTTGTCTGTTAAATGAGATGTAATCATTTAAAACTTCTTTGTAGACAGCAAAATGAGTTACAAAGAAAAAATTTTGTTGTTAATATAATAACTACAAAACTATTAGCTAAGTTCAAAGAATGAAATTCAGGAAAAAGTCAGCTTGAGATTTAGGGCAGTATTAACAAGTGAATCACATCAGCTCCTTGGTTTCCTAGATTCACTGGTGTACATGCAACATCAAGATAGCAAAAACAAAAAACAACAAAAGCCCTTCAAGTTTTCTGAAAAATAATAGACTTGGTGACTGCATATCTGGGGCCTTAGTTTTTTCATCTGATGATAAAGATAAACATCGCTGCTCTCCTACGGTTGTTGTAAAGACAAATTAATAATTCTTAAAGAAGCACTTGGCAAATATTGTGTCCTATTTATGCTAAGCATCAGTATTTGTGGAATAAAATGCTTTAACTGGAAGCCTAACAAGTAGACGTTTTTTTTAATCTATTCCACAATAGGCAATAATTTGAAAAGGATTAAAGGAATTACTGGAACCAGTATTATTGGTTCCCTTTTCACCTCAATACTAAAACGAAGTAAAAAATTCCATTTTGGCTTATTTATTCAAAACAATGTCCAAAATATCTACCAAAATTTGCCTTATGTTCTATTCATTATTTACAATACAGTAGAAAGAATATTTAATATTCTTCCTTCCATTTCTCTCACCATAATTCTATTATTACTTTAATAAATATTTTGTACAGCTCTCTTTACTAAGAGAAGATACAAAAATAAGGCTGTGTTTCGACTTGGCATTGGAAGAAAGCTTACAGATCATCTCATCTAGCTTGCCATCAATACAGAATTTCATTTCATTACATCTCTGACAAATGATCACCTGTCTAGACTGTTGAAACACTCTCAGTGAAAGCGAATTTACTATGTAGATGACAGGGACTACCTCAACTGTTTCTAGAACAACATTTTCTGATTTGAGTCCAAATTTGACTCACCAAGGGCTTCACTTGTGGCTCAGCTGGTAAAGAATCTGCCTGCAATGCGGGAGACCTGGGTTCAACCCCTAGAGATGAGAAGGACTACCCACTCCAGTATTCTGGAGAGTTCCTTGGACTTCAGTCCATGGTGTTGAAAAGAGTCAGACATGACTGAGCGACTTTCACTCACTCACTTGAGTCACCAAAATCTGTTACTGTTGATGCTATTTCTGCTCTCTTAAACAAGAAAGAACAAACTTACTCACTCTTCCATGATCTTTCAAAACTCTGAAGTTTTATTTTTTTAGAGGGAATTTCTTTTGCAGTCATGTCTTGTCTAGTTCCTATGTGATAAGGTTTCTGGAAAATCATAAATAGTATTCTCAGAGCATGCTCTAGTTTATATATTACCTTCTAAACCTAAGAAATACTGAGCACTCAACTTTACTTATGTGCTTTATCTAACACTGTTTTCANTTTTTTTTAATCTATTCCACAATAGGCAATAATTTGAAAAGGATTAAAGGAATTACTGGAACCAGTATTATTGGTTCCCTTTTCACCTCAATACTAAAACGAAGTAAAAAATTCCATTTTGGCTTATTTATTCAAAACAATGTCCAAAATATCTACCAAAATTTGCCTTATGTTCTATTCATTATTTACAATACAGTAGAAAGAATATTTAATATTCTTCCTTCCATTTCTCTCACCATAATTCTATTATTACTTTAATAAATATTTTGTACAGCTCTCTTTACTAAGAGAAGATACAAAAATAAGGCTGTGTTTCGACTTGGCATTGGAAGAAAGCTTACAGATCATCTCATCTAGCTTGCCATCAATACAGAATTTCATTTCATTACATCTCTGACAAATGATCACCTATCTAGACTGTTGAAACACTCTCAGTGAAAGCGAATTTACTATGTAGATGACAGGGACTACCTCAACTGTTTCTAGAACAACATTTTCTGATTTGATTCCAAATTTGACTCACCAAGGGCTTCACTTGTGGCTCAGCTGGTAAAGAATCTGCCTGCAATGCGGGAGACCTGGGTTCAACCCCTATAGATGAGAAGGACTACCCACTCCAGTACTCTGGAGAGTTCCTTGGACTTCAGTCCATGGTGTTGAAAAGAGTCAGACATGACTGAGCGACTTTCACTCACTCACTTGAGTCACCAAAATCTGTTACTGTTGATGCTATTTCTGCTCTCTTAAACAAGAAAGAACAAACTTACTCACTCTTCCATGATCTTTCAAAACTCTGAAGTTTTATTTTTTTAGAGGGAATTTCTTTTGCAGTCATGTCTTGTCTAGTTCCTATGTGATAAGGTTTCTGGAAAATCATAAATAGTATTCTCAGAGCATGCTCTAGTTTATATATTACCTTCTAAACCTAAGAAATACTGAGCACTCAACTTTACTTATGTGCTTTATCTAACACTGTTTTCAGGGAAATGTTCCCCACCTCCAGTCTCTTTTCACTGACATAGAATAAGGTATTTGATCAGCTTTTTTAGTGGCAATGTTACATCTTGTCTCACAGATATCATGAGAAACTACAACTCCAAAACTATTCCATGGGTCACTTGTCAAGGGAGGTTGCCCTGATGCTGCCTTACTATATTTTTTGAAAGCAAGTTCAATTTTACTTTGTTACTTTTGACTCAGAACTTCTATAATTCCACATTCATGTTTAACTTGGGTAACATTTTCTCTCTAACGAAACCATATTTCATCATCACTAATTTAGATGAACCAGATTTGTATGACTTTATCCAGTCATTGATGAATAAGACAAGGTTAAAGACAGAGTCCTACCCCATATTCTTAGATAATTCTATTCACTTTGACACAGTCTTGGTTTATTCTTAACCTCAAAAACCACCCTTAAATCCAGTTAACTCTATCAACATGTAGCTAGCCTACATTTTTCAAGTTATCCACATGAATATCCTGATTTTTGTGTCAATTTCCTAAAATCAAGATATTCTATACTTATGAAGATTCTTACACCTAATACTACTGGTAATAGATATTCCCTCAATGTATATTGGTTTCTCTATGAGGCCTTCTCTGTTATCCAGACTTCAGCTCTGTGTCATATAATTTCTCACTTAATCACTGTGTGTGATAATCATTATTGTGTGATTAGAAATCTTCATATCTGAAAGTTTGAGATACAAAGTTTCATATCTGCTTGTCTTATTGTTTTCACAGTATTTGTATTTTATTTAATTGAGGAAGGAAGAAGGAAAGGAGGAAGGAAGAAAGAGAGCAGGAAAGAATGAGAGGAAGGAAGGAAGAAAAGGAAGAGAGAAGAGATTAAGAGGTTCAGGTCCTCATCTACATTGTAAACTCTGAAAAGTAAGAATCTGCCCTTTATACACTGTTTGTCTGCCCACAGTACTCATCTCAGTATGGAATCCACAGTCAG
Source organism: Neotragus pygmaeus (assembly GCA_006410875.1). Taxonomy (NCBI): domain Eukaryota; kingdom Metazoa; phylum Chordata; class Mammalia; order Artiodactyla; family Bovidae; genus Neotragus; species Neotragus pygmaeus. The sequence continues at coordinate 1,783,417 of SJYV01056326.1, forward strand.
AAATCTACACCTTACCTAAGGACTAAGAACAAACCTTTAGAGACCACTGAGGATGGAGTTAGTATCATCTGTGGACTGATATAAATGGATACAAAGGGAGAATAAGAAAAAGTTGAATGAATTAAAACATTACAGCAGGTTGTTAGAAGATGTGCAAAATTACAAGGCAGTGAAACAGATCTCTAGGTATGCTGAAACAGTTTTGACAGAATTGAGACCATATTGAATCAATCTGTAAGATATTCACTGCTGATGCAGAGGAAATGGAGAGCTCACTCATGCAGATTGACTAGCTAGCAGGTTCTATACCTGGTGAATGGAAAGAGGTATTAATGAGCCTATAGTAGAAGGAAATCTCTGTCCTGGATTTAAAGTTGGGGAGAAAGGTCAATGAAGGAAATGAGATGAACCAGGAGGGTCAATCAATTGCAGGTCACAGTGGATCAATTACACCCCCATCTATAAGACTCCCAACCAGAAACTCAGTGTCAACTCTCTCCCCTCTTTTTCTCTCACTCTTTTATAGGTACCAAGACCCATCAGTTCTAATACTGAAACCAGTCCTTTTCCTCCTTATTCAGAATTCCACCTCCTTAATTTAGGCTTCATTTCTTGCTTAAATATTGTAAAGGTTTTTCAACTAATCTCCATGCCTTTAGTCTTACTCTTTCATCCCAATCACTCCACAAGAATTATCTTTTAAATCACAAATCTGATCATGTTGCATTCCTAGATAAAGTCCTTTGATGGTTCCTCAATTACCTACAGGATAAAATTCTTGGTATGGCATTGGAGGGTTTTCATTATGAAATTTCAACATATCTCTGAAACATCATTTTCTACCACTCTTCAACACACACTGTACTACAGTTACCACAAATGACCTCCTCAAGTTCTATACCTCTTTCCTTTGCTCAAGTTTTTCTATCTGCCTGGAAAGCCATTATCCTCTCTCTACTTGATATAATTCTATTATCATTTATAGCCAAGCTGAAATGTCAAATCCTTTTCAAAGACTTTCCCACTTCCTCAACCCCTCTTCTGAACACAGATTATCTCTTCTATCTCAGTATTCCCATAGTACTTTTCCAATGCATCTTATTTGAGACCTAGTGAATTGTGAATTTCTTCATCTTTATATGCCCAAAGGTTCTCAGCAAGTGCTGAATGAGTGAATGAATAAATGATCCAGAAGACAGGTTCAGTAGTGAGAAGTACAATATGACAAAAAAGGAGATGATGATATCCATCCTTTCAGATATAACTTTCAGTCACTCTTACACTGAGTCCTATAAAATAACATAACATATGTGATCTGAATATACATATTTATATATTTATCTGAATCTTTATAAATTTTATGATACTGTATTTTGATGATTTTTATTCATAATCTTTATTATTTTAAAATATTCAAATATATAGCAAGCATACCCCTACTTATCCACCCCCCAAATATCTGTACCATGAGTTGTTCTAGGCATTGTATTTATAATGGGGAATAAGACATGCAAGCTACACTTGTGAATTTCACATTGCAGTGGCAGTGGCAATGACAGACAATAAATAAACAAATAATCTTAAGCTGTGATCCATGCTAAACACAACACTGTAATGTGATAAGAATGGACGGGCACAGGTATCACTAGAAAAGAATTTTCAAAAAAAAGTTGAAATTTGAACTGAGGCCTAAATGTTGAGAAGGAGTCAGCCATGAAAAAATATGGCTGAAGAGCATTTCAGGCTGAGGAAAGAGTAAGGACAAAGTCTCTGAGGAGGCAATGACCTGCATTTGAAGATAAGTATGTCACTTGTTGGTGCTCAGTAGAAGGGCAACAGGAAAGCTGAGGAGCAGGCAGAGACCCTATCATGCAGGACTTCATAGGCTGTGAGAATACTCAATTTTATTTTCAGTGAGGTGGACATCCAAAAGACTCCATCATAGGTCATTAAATTTGTAACTAGCCAAACCATAGCAACAATCTCTTTAACATATATGCTCTGATTTCCACTCCACTGCCTTTATTCAAACTACCATTATATCCTGCCTAAACTATTGAAATAACCTCCACTGGTCTCCTTGATATCAAGTTATCCCTCAATTAGACTATATTATTGTCAGAGTTTCTTTTTTGATAAAAACAATGCTATCCAGGTATCCACTGCTTACAAATCAGTGAAGTGTCTGCATGTTTACCCAGTTCTCAGTCTTTTTTCAGCTATTTGCCCTGACGAATGCCATCCAAGAGCAAACCGTACTCCCTTTGGTGTAGAGACACTTTGATGACACCAAAATAATCTCAATTAGTGTTAGGGAGAGATAATATTGGTTAAGCTTTATACAGTAATGTTAAACACCTTTACATTTTAGGTAAGTATTTTTAAGGGGATTATAGCCTAGAATTTAGAATTCTCTTTCCTACCAAAGGATTTAACCGAAGTTAAATTTTATACCAAAATTCACATAACTGTGTTGGAATTTACAAAAACTGACATAATATGGCTATACCCTAGACATTATAATTTTGTTAGAAATAGCTCTTAGCACTGCTCCTGTTCATATATATATATAAAATGTACAAGGAGCACTACTCAAGTCTTCAGTTGATTTTACATAACTCTTCACTTAAAGCACAAACACTTTAAACTTACAGTTTGATGCACTTTTACAAATATATACAGTTGCATAACCACCAATCAATAACATTTTCATTACCCCACAAAGTATCTTGGTACCTTTTCCCAGTCAGGTTTTCCAACCTACAATATCAAGTAACTACTAATCTACTTTTTTGTTTATAGATTATATTTGTCCTTTCTAGAGTTTCATAAAACTATGATCATGCAGTACATGTTCATTCATGTGTCATGTACATATATATCCATGAATTATTTACCCAGTATAATGTTTTTGAACTTTATTCACATTGTTGCATGTGTCAATAATTTTTCCCTCATTTCTGAGTAGTAGTTAATTTGTTTAATCAACCAACTTTTGCATGTTTCTAGTTTGGAAAACTCAGTGGCCACAGGACTGGAAAAGGTCAGTTTTCATTCCAATCCCCAAGAAAGGCAATGCCAAAGAATATTCAAACTACTGCACAATTTCACTTATCTCAAACACCGGCAAAGTAATGCTCAAAATTCTCCAAACTAGGCTTCAACAGTACGTGAACTGAGAACTTTCAGGTGTTCAAGCTGGATTTAGAAAAGGCAGAGGAACCAAATATCAAATTGCCAATATCAGCTGGATCATTAAAAAAGCAAGAGAGTTCCAGAAAAACATCTACTTCTGCTTCGTTGACTATGCTAAAGCTTTTGACTGTGTGGATCACAACAAACTGTGGGAAATTCTTCAAGAGATGGGAATACCAGACCACCTTACCTGTCTCCTAAGAAATCTGTATGCAGGTCAAGAAGCAACAGTTAGAACCAGACATGGAACAATGGACTTGTTCCAGATTGGGAGAGGAGTACATCAAGGCTGGTTTTTTTTCCTTTGTTCTGTTAATTTCTTCTTTTGAAAAATATGGTTTTTCTTTTTTTGTGTTCATTTTATCTCTTATTTTAATTGGTTAGGGTATACCTCTTTGCTTTATTTTTTTCAGTTGTTGCTCTAGGATTTACAATATCATCACCTTATAGCAATTTACCTTCAAATAATATTATAGTACTTCTTAAATAATTTAAGAATCAGACAACTGTATTTATCTTTAATCTCTATCTCAGTTTAGCAGGACCACTGGATTTTGCTTGGTTTCTCCTACATTTGCTGAGGTGCAGTAAATTCTTCTAGGAAGAAAGGAGAGTTATCTAAATATAGCTTTAAAAATCACACCTCACAACATTAAAATAACTCAATACCCACAATTAGTAATGCCCAATCAATAAGTGCTCAGTTCAGTTCAGTCACTCAGTCATGTTCGACTCTGAAACACCACTGACTGCACCATACCAGGCTTCCCTATCCATCACCAACTCTTGGAGCTTACTCAAACTCATGTCCATTGAGTCAGTGATGCCATCCATCCATCTCATCTTTTTTCATCCCCTTCTCCTCCCACTATCAATCTTTCCTAACATCAGAGTCTTTTCCAATGAGTCCGTTCTCTGCATCAGGTGGCCAAAGTATTGGAACTTCAGCTTCAGCATTAGTCCTTTCAATGAATATTCAGGACTGATTTCCTTTAGGATTGATGGGTTGGGTCTCCTTGCAGTCCAAGGGACTCTCAAGAGTCTTCTCCAACACCACAGCTCAAAAGCATCAATTCTTTGGTGCTCAGCTTTCTTTATAGTTCAGTTCTCATATCCATAGTGTGGCCTGGGACTAAAACAAACTGAGAGGTAGGTTATGAATGATTTCCTGTATACCTGCTGTATCCTACCCTATTTCCTCATATTTAAGGAGATCAGAATACCAGTGTGGAAGGTAATGTTACAGTATGAATAAACATGACTCTAATTTTTATTTTATTCATAACATAATTCGAATAATTGCAGATCATCAGTGTGTACAAATACTAGTGTTCAGAATCATTATTTAAGGGTGAAAATGCAACTCTAAAGCTTAGAACACCTGACTCTCAGAATCTGGCTTCCAGCAATGGCAGAGCCACATCTCCCTCTAGTTTGTTTTATTCATACCATGTTCCAACCTCAGTGAATTTACATCACTCCCAGAATGCACCATGTCTTTGCTCAACTCAACACCTTTACTCCTGTGGCTTCCTCTCTCCTCTTTGTGAGGTGTCTAATTTTTGTTCTGCAAACCAATCCTTATCCTGCTTTTAAGATCCCAAACCTTGAATTAATAATTAAGCTAATGTTAAAATATTTATTGAGTGCTCTCTGTCAGTTACTTTTAACTTTACCTGTATTAACTCATTTTTTAAACTTACAGTAACATTATACACTAACTTTAAAGATAAGGAAATTAAGTGTAAGAATACTTGTTTAAGTTACAATAGAAAGGAAACAGGGATATAAATCTGATCTGTATGAGTCCAGAGCTTGTGCTTTTAACGAGGAAACTTATTATTCTTAAATTTTGTTATATGCTAGAATTACCTAGAAACTTTAAAAAATCTCCAAACCAGTTAAATCAGAATTTCTGGGAGTGTGACTCAGACATTAGCTTCTGCTAAAATCCTGCAGGTAATACTAATGTGAAGAATCCATGTACTACCTACCCTTCAATTTTTCTTCAAATGAATTTGGTATTGGTCAATGAGGACTTAAGAATGTAGCCAAAACTAAGTATATTAGATTGGAATTTAACATTTACCAAATGATTACTGCTTATAACGCGTGGAAACCAGCTGCTCAAAGCAGTCTCAAACCCAAGCACCAGGCAACTGTTGAGTGATTGAATAGCAGAAGTCTACCATTAAGGCAATAATAAAATATGCCTAGCTTGTTATTGTGGTTGGCTGACTCTAAGTTACTGTCCCCTAGGCATTGCAGGATACCATAAAGTAAATAATAGAGTACTGTTAGATTGTTAAGTGCAAGTACTGAGCAAGCACTACACACTACTAATAACGTTTGAAGGAAAAAGTGAATCTGGGTTCATGCTTGTCAGAGAAATTTCCATTCACCTATCCAGAATATTTTGCCTTTTTATACTGTTCATGGGGTTCTCACGGCAAGAATACTGAAGTGGTTTGCCATTCACTCCTCTAATGGACCATGTTTTGTCAGAACTCTCCACTATGACCCATCTATTTTGGGTGGGCACGGCATGACTCATAGCTTCACTGAGTTATGCAAGCCCCTTAGCCAGAACTAGACAGTGATCCAGTTGGATGGCATCCCTGATTTAAGGACATGAACTTGAGCAAACTCCAGGAGAGAGTGAGGGACAGGGAGGCCTGGGATGCTGCAGTTCATGGGGTCACAAAGAGTCAGACATGACTTAGCTACTAAACAATATCAATAATCCATAATTATCAGGGAAGATAGCATTTAAATATTGGATGAGAATATCATTCTTTCAAGTCTTGTGTCCTGGCTGTCTCCAAGAATAGCCTGTGCCCAGTGATTCAGTAGAACTTAACATATACACACACACACCCATCTCCCCCTCATGCACACATTGTGTTTCTAGTCACTTGCTTAGAACAGAACTCTTCCAGGTCCCAATAGGAAATCAGCTTCAGGATTAGAAATAATGAAATTCGATTAACTCTCCAAATTGATTTGTATGTTTACAAATACTAATGTGTCTAACTCTGCCTGTTTATCCCTTGGTCAAATTCTGAGATACATAGATTTACTTAGCATTACTAGAATTCAACCAAGATGACACTTTTTAGCATCACGATAATGAGACACTTTTCCTATAGAGAGCAAAACTGCTTTTGAGAAACTTAAATATTTCTTGATTCTTGTTTTGTTTTGTGAAAAAAAAGTACTAATGTTCAACAACATGTTATTAATATCCACTTAACATCCCCATTTTCCAGTTGGGGGTTGGATACATCAGGATAGAGTAGAATATATTGTGGTAACAATAATCTCTCAAATAACGGTGGCTTCAGACAGCAATAGTTAACATTTTACATACACTACCAACCATTGCAGATTAGCACTGCAGGCTTTAGGTTCATAGTTCACAAGGATTTGAGCTGATGGAAGGATGCTTCAAAGGTGCTGGTAACCACACCAAAATTAAAGAGAGAGTTTATTTAACTATCCTCTGAGTCTTTAAGCTTTAATGCAGAAGTAATTCCTGTTTATACTTCTTTGGACAAATGGACCAAAAAAAACACCAACTTACCATGAGTTTAAAAAGAAAACCAGGAAAATTTGGTAGACAGAAATGATGACTACCAGAAACTTTCCTGATTATCAAACATTTGATTCATAATCATTCTTGAATGCAAAACACATCTATGCCTACCCAGGAGAAATAAGTCAAATTTTTTATTTGATTACAGCATCAAACTCACAGTCCAGGATCTTGGGATAATGCACAGTGATCTCTTTATCATTCATCATCACTCTATCCAGGAAAGGAAAAGCAAAGGGCATACAGGAGTTACTGGTCCATGACAAAAATCTAAAACCTTAGACAGATATTTTGAGGGTCTTCCCTGGTGGCTCAGAGGTTAAAGCGTCTGCCTCCAATGCGAGTAGACCCAGGTTCAATCCCTGGGTCAGGAAGATCCCCTGGAGAAGGAAATTGTAACCCAATCCAGTATTCTTACCTGGAGAATCCCATGGATGGAGAAGCCTGGTAGGCTACAGTCCACGGGGTCACAAAGAGTCGGACACGACTGAGCAACTTCACCTTCACCTTCACCTTCATCCTAGAGTGAAGAATATTCCTTGATTAGTCCCTGATGACTTCCTTGTCTATAGTTCACTGTGGTCCTTGGATTTGTCTTCTCAGTTTGTTCCTTTTTTTAATACTCTCTGGCTACATAAAAAATAAGCATCAGAGAGGGGCCTGTTGGGGACTGAGCAGCTTTTTCAACCCACTTCCTGATTTTAGACAGTTATAACTCCAAGAATCATTTAAATCTTGAGCTTTTCTAGGTGTGTGATTTTTTTGGCAGTACCCAATTTTTAAAAAACTAATTAGGCCTCTTATCAACTTTATTCTGATAATTTTCATATGTCAATAATTGTACCTATGGTTCTTTTCTAATATTCTTAGATTTGATCTATTATTTTATTTTGCCACTTCCAACTCTCTCGTCTTAACTGCTGATACCTTGGGGTATCAGGTTTTCGTGGAAGACCCACAACTTCAATTTCTCTTCTCTTAGCCCCTTTTGTTCAATTGAAAGTATTTACAGGATGTAAGCTTGGCCCCAGGGATGGAGGAGCCTGGTGGGCTGCCGTCTGTGGGGTTGCACAGGGTCAGACACGACTGAAGCGACTTAGGAGCAGCAGCAGCAGCAAGCTTGGTCCATCCAGAAGCTTTAACAATAGGTGGCCCTTGTAACAACAATAAGAATTTCTTATTCTTATGTTTTACTATTTGGATTGAAAAGCAATCAGGCAAGAACTTGAACTTTTCGGGTCTTTGTTTCCTTTTATTCCTGTTTGCAAATATACAACATTTTTCAGAAAAATAAATTAGAATAACTCAGTCTTTCTTGTCATGCTTTGCAAAACACATCCAATAATAGCAAACCCACCCTAGCCAGTCCCACATATTTTAGTTTATTTATTACAGTAGCATCCCAAATTCTAGGTATCAATTCTTATGGCAGTCAGGGTAGACAGGTTTATACACCAAACTCAAGTGAAGTGAAAGTGAAGTCGCTCAGTCGTGTCCGACTCTTTGCGACCCCATGGACTGTAGCCTACCAGGCTCCTCTGTCCATGGGATTTTCCAAGCAATAATACTGGAGTAGATTGCCATTTCCTTCTCCAACACCAAACTCAAAAACAACTCCAAATCTCAGCTGGAGTTAGAAGGGAAAAAGGGGTGTGGGGTAGGGAATAGGGGCTATTTCCTTTTCAAGCTGTATAAGCATTACAGATTGTCAGGGATATCTATTCATTGCTGTCATTCAGGGTCCCAGCCACTACCTCAAAAGTTGCTGATCATCACTCCAGGCTTAAAGAGAGAGCATGCTAAATCACATATCAGCTCTTAAAGAAGGGCCATGTATCACAGAAGCCAAAGTAAGCCGCATGGCCACAGTTAACTCCATGGGAGCTGGAAACAACCCTATCATATGCCCAGAAGGAAAACTGGATATACTTAATGGACAATTTGGGTTATCACAAAGGAAGACTCAGAGGAAAAGATTTAGAGACTTAATTAATAAGTAACAAAATAGCTCAGCAAATCAAAGGAAGAAATTCTCTTCTCACCATCAACTTAAACTCAAAGAGCTTCTAGATTATAGACACTAGACAAAACCAATACAATGTAAAGGAACAGTTTTTTGACAGCTTCTACTCAAAAGGGAAATATAAAATCACGGTTATATTTTAACAAAAATAATTTTTTTTCATTGTCATCTCTTCTATTTACTAGAGAAGAGGACTTATTCTGAGAAAATTTCTTAGACAAGATAATTTTGAGCTTAGTTTTTTTTTCCCCCTTATACTACTTTTGAATATTCTATCTCAGCAGCCTCTATAATCATCTGAGATAATATGGACCACACACAAGAAAGAAATCTGAGATGGTCTTAGCATAGGAGAGAAATTAGTGCTTTGGTTAGGCAAAGCACTGGGAGAGTCACTTGCTATTAGGTGCTAAGGTTTCCTAATCATAAATGTTTGACACGTACATACACTGAAGGACTGTTGGAAAGGTTAGTGTGATAATGTCTGAGAAGTGCCTTGAACTGCTAAACAGTAAGGTGCTAGAGGCAATTTAAGAGATCATCTTTTTGAATAAGACTCAATAAACTCATCTCTTGTTCCTCTACTCAAAATATTAAATGCCACAGTTTAGTAGAATTAGCAGATTATTTTTTATCATACCTCAACTGCATAATCAGTACAATTATGTCCCATTATTCTGTCTTTCCTCAAGCTGTTTAGTACCTACAAGCTCTTCAAGCCTTACTATTCAAAAGCTGAATATGGGCCATCAATTTCTCCTTCTATCTGTGCTACGTTCAGTTACCACAGCCTGAAGAGATCTTCAAAGAAATAGTTATTCACACGGCACTCACTCCCATCAATAACTCATTACTGCCACATTCTGCAAAGCCAATTGGACTGTGTTTACAAGACTCAAACAAAGGTGGAGCAGAGAAGGGGGTTATGCCACAAAACTTCATAAGTAATACCAATGCCCAGCTGACTTGACCTTAACTTTTCAGGTCTCGATATTATTGCCCATCACTAGCTTCAACTTGGCCCCTTTTTAATGCCCCTTTCCATCATACTAGCTTTAGTGCCTGGAGTAACTTTCTAATTATGACCTTATTCATCAATCATACACCATTGTATTCACAGACACAATCCTTCTTCTGTTTAAAAAGGAATTTTTTTCTCAAACTGTTAAAATTAAATTAGGGAAAATTTTATAGTTTCATACGATTACTCAAGCCCCAAGCCTACGAATATCAAGTATATTGGAAATTCTTAGTACATGATTTGCTTATAAAATATGGTATGTGATTAACCAAAGATTCATCATCATATTAGTGCATAATACCTATCAATAAGTTAGCAATGTTTAAAGAATGAGAATATGATCAAATGTTTTTCCCAACAAGATTAATAATATATTTTTTCCTGTGGGAAATATACTTCAAAATCATAATGAATCTCAAGCTTATCTTTATAAAACTATCATTACACCCCAGACAGAAGTGGCAGATACTGTTAGTGGCCCCAGTTGATGGATTTCCTGTATCGATACCCACTTGCTCTACCATTCTATAAGCTTCTTAGATTCTGACACTGGGTTCAGTCAGGTCACTTGATTTGGCCAACTGGACAGGAACAAACTTGGCACTAACAGAGAGTTGAAAAAGTATTTGAACATTTTTGCTTTTTCTCTTGCGCTTCTGCTTTCAGGATGTGAACACTCGTAGGCTCATCCCACTCTGTATGGATGAGACATACAGAGCTGAGTCAACCCAGTGTCTCAGCCAAAGCCTCAGCCACATCAGAGAATGCAGCTGCCTTGCTGATCTGCTGCTGTCCATAGAGAGCTTTATCCATCCCAGTTCAGATCAGCAGAGCCATGAGTCACATGACCCATGAATAAAAACACATATTTACTAGAATATGCCACTTGGGTTTGAGGATAACGTCATATAGCGTTTTCATTGCCATACATCACTGATATATGGAGGTATTATTAAGTAGAGATTTGAGGTTAATAGAATGCCAGGAAACAGAGTTCATGATGCCCAAAATTAGTCTTGAAATATGTTAGTACAAAATTCTTTTATGGAGCTTCATAGTAACATATTATGAAACTTCCGAGGAAAAAAAATATTAATCTAAAATGTTCTTTAAACGTCATTTTACCATACTGAGCAAGCAAACATTGCTTCTGAAAGTCACTCCACTTCTCTCTTTTTCTTCTAAACAGATAGATATATGTGCAAAGCTAGGAAGACAGTTTGAAGGAATGAAAAGTTTTTAAAAGCTGAGCAATGAGGGAAGCTATGCCTCTATAACAACTGTACCACTGCTGAGAACTCACACCCTGGATCTACCAAGAGATGAGAATGTCTGTGAAGGGGACTCCAGAAAACTCCTCTGACAGCCTTGCCAAGACTGAAGGGTGTGCACACCACCCCACCTTAGAAATGGTCGACTATGTTCTCCCATACACTGGGGCTCTTTAAACAACAAGATTCCACTCACTGCTCAAAATCTTTGCTCTTTCAGAAGCTCTGAAATGGAGCATCTAATACCAAATCACCAACCTTCCATGCCCATCCATGGAGTACGAGATATCACACAAGTTCAGCATCCCGCAAAGCCAAATCAAAGGTTTGAATTGGGCAGCAGGTGACATTTCTTGGACTTTGAACTGTACCTGCCTTCAAACTTGACTGGCTGTCCTGGAAAAGTAGACGCCTCAAATGTTCTCTTAGGAGCTGCAGTGAATTGGTGGGCATCCCTTTCTCAGTAGATGAATGAGGTGACTGCTCTGTCCTTCTCATCCGGTTGATACTGATGCTTCCAGTCAAGAACTTCGACATCCTGCCCTGCTCCTCACTGCTTCCATTACCTTAAGTCTCTTCTCCTCTGAACAGTTCCCAGATACAGGCTTACTTATCCCATGAAGAACACAATATTGCTATATTCTATAGTCTGAGGAAGGAAGCCTGGAAATGGAGTTTTTACCACCCCAAAAGGTAAAAGCAATACTAGGGGGGAAAATGGGATCTTCTAACTCTCAATCTAGTACTTTTGCTATAGACACTGGATATTCACTGCTGAAAAAACAGTGAAACAAACAATATGCCCTTGTCATTCTCAAGTAGGAGGGAAATGTTATTAATATTTTTTAGCCAGAGGTACACACCTGATAAACACATAATGGTAATGACGCTCCATTTAATCATTTCTACAATCATTTTATTTTTTAAGAAAAAAATACATATTTTATCATGCTCCTTCCTCCTTTCCTGGCCTCTCTCATCTGTCACCAGCTTCTTCTCCAATAGTGTTAGTGTTGGAAGTGGTCTTCTAAAGAACATGATCACATGTTGTCCTACACAGTGGACCCAGGCAACTGAATGCTTCTCACCCTCTCCCTTGTCCTTGGGATGTAAATCCTGCCCACTGTTCCTACAGTAGGAGCCATTTCAAGGATGCAGCCTTGAGACAGTAAATTTATGGAAACCATCTGACAGTGTATGTAACTCAACCTTGTTAAGGCCTCTATATACTTTTAAAACTCTGGCTGATGGGTATGGAGACCCATACTCATCTTGTAGCCACCTTAGACAAGTCTCATATGCAAGTTCTCTGGCTTATTAAGACTGCCACCTATTCAAGTGGAACAGGCTGCCTCTTTTTTCTGTCTTCCCTTATCCTCCATCTATGGGGAATAGTTTCAGATTTCAACCAGGGAATTCCAAAAGTTGTGAACTAAAAGTCAGGACTTCCAATTATGATTTAGAACTTTACAAAAGCAAATCAATGACTGAAGAAGTTACTCAAATGAATTTACTCTTACCACCTGACCTCAACCCTTGGAAAGAAAGATTCCAAGATTGATGGAGAAACTGTATAAGAAATTTAGTCTGAAGTTTAACTGCCCAAACTTCACTGACTCTGAATATCACAGATGGATTTCAGAAAATGATGTGAATTCTCAAAATATACAAATTTTAAATATACAAATTCATATGCCTTTCTTTTGAGGAAAAGTTAATGTGTATTATAAGGATAAAAATGGAGGAAAATGATATTTAAAGAATGCTGCATGCATGCCCATAATGAATTCATTATATATTTTATCAAGTACCACAATTATACCATTCTTACCCCAAAATTTTTCATAAATGCTCCTCTTAAACTATTTTATTGTTTCAGAAAGATTTGCCATATAGCATGCAATTACAGCCTTTATCAGTATAAATCTAAGAAAAATCCCCTGTAGTGTGCTTACAAATTTTCTTTTCTTTTCCAAGCAGTAATAATAATACCTATAGCAAAAAATATAGGTGTTACTGTTTCAGCCTTTGTGGCTGATTTGATGTTAAGATCCTTTTCAATTTTCAACTATCTTCTGACACAACCCAAGTTTCCCAGCCTCATCAAGGGTTTGCACTCCAAACCACCTTGTTTCAGAACACTCCCAAACCTGTCACAATTTCACGAGTGATTTGTCCTACTGATAAGTTCTCCCTGGTTAGAATAATACACAGTGGAGTAATTTGGGAACTAGCTGCTTGGTCTAATTATTTGAAATACATTTTTTGCTTAATAGCTATAAAAGCACTGGAGTCTCTTCAAGGTTTCTATGACTCTCATCAGTGCAGAAGTCATGCATTTGCACACTCATCCCCCACCCTCAGCACAACTGGAACACGGCCCAGCCACTCCTGAAACCAGGCCTTCCAAAGACACAATATACATTTTTGTTTTTCAGAGCATGTTCCCAATTTTCACTTTCAATAGGAATATTTTTAGAGATCATTGAAAGCAAAATGTCTCGAAAATGTCTTCAAAACTTCTCTAAGTTTCTTTCCAAATGTCATGATTTTTGGAAAAGACCACACCAAGTGGTAAAGAGATGGACAAGACTGCAAACACTTCTAAAATCTCTTTGGAGATATTCCATGTACCACATTATATATGAACTGAGAAATGAAACATCTGTGACTAATACAAAATTGAGTCTGTCTTAAATTATAATTAACAGCAATGAGAAAATGTTGCCTGTTCACTTCTTCAGAGAATCAGATCATCTTTTTACCATTAAAAAGCTTGAGTCGATGATCATTATTTGTATAATTGCCCTGTCCAGTGTTTTTCCAAATTGCAGCTCAAGACTCCCAACAGAATAAGAGCAATGAGGACTCATGCCACAGTTGAACAAGACCTTCAAAAATTAGTTTTCAGAAGACTTTAAGCGCTCTGTAATACTTAATCTGTAAGACCTCTTTTTGGCCTTATATCAAATATTCATACCATCTTTTTCTTTGCACCAGACACTAAGTTGATAGAACTTAAGCTTCTAGCTTTAGAAAATATATAGTACTAATTTTTCTCCTGACAAAATCTCCAAGAGAATGTAACAAAGGAGAAGGGAATAAATTAAATGTCTTTGGGGATCCATGCTGAGGGCTCTAGGCTGTGCTCGTAAAAGAGGAAATAAGTCGTTAGTATATCAGTGCTTCATCACGGACATGGGCACCTGATCCCCAAGGCCTCCCCAGCCTTTCCCCATTCCAACAGCATCGATACAGGCCCTTGCCTTTAAATAGTCTGGTCTACATCTGTCTGCCAATGGTCTTCACAGTTTGGGACACATCACTCCTCCTTTCTGTCTAATCGCAATGCATTCTTCAAAGCTAGTTCTAGCCATGCCTTCCTTTTGAAGTTTCTTTGACAACTGATAATTTTGCTTTCTCCACGAACTCCCTGTCCTCTGAATTCCTATTAGAGCCCCACAGTCTTGCCTTCTTTAGTGTCTGGGCGCCATACCTCAACTTAACAAAAAGCTACTCAAAGGTAAGGTGCTGTTCTAGTTTTCATTAACAAGAACAGCAGTTTCTTGTACCTGGGAAAACATTCTGGAAAACCATAAATTACTTTTCAAATTTCAACCTCCTTATATATTCCTTTCTATATGAGTTTCACAATAATTTTGTGAGGTAAGCCAAGAAAGTCTTTTAATAATTATATTGTACAGACTTGAGAAGTTAAAAGTTAGATCTATCTGGTGACCAACCAATGGTACCCTTGTTGAAACTATAAACCAGGTCTAGGGTTCTGTACATTAACAATAGTTTTGAAGTTTTCATATGAGAATAACATTCAAACATCTAAAAATTCATAGACCCTGAAATAATTATTGTTGCATTTAATTTATGTCTCCTTTGACTCTGGTGCTTACCTTCCAAGTTTTGGGGCCCCTCTGATATCCAGTATCAAGTTTTGTGTGCCATGCATCCACCCACCTCCACTCCCGTAGGTTCACCCAGTTAGTCTCTTGGCTGGCCCTCTTCCACTGACATCTGGGACTCCTTGTAACATAAATCATAGTTTCACTTAGAAAAATAATCACCTTCTCAACATCCTCCTGCATCTTGGCCTTTCAGACTACCAGAGCTGCTTGTCCCTAGGGAAAGGGGTTTCTGTATTCTCCAGGTATAAGAGCCCATTGCATATTTTGGAAGCAAGCAACGTCCATCTAAACTTCAGAAGGGTGTCCGGCATTCACATAAATAACTGGGTAAGAAGGACCAGTCAGGAAGCTATTTCATGAGCCTAAGCAGTCACTTCATGGGAAATAGATGGGGAAACAGTGGAAACGGTGTCAGACTTTAGTTTTTTGGGCTCCAAAATCACTGCAGATGGTGATTGCAGTCATGAAATTAAAAGACGCTTACTCCTTGGAAGAGAAGTTATGACCAAACTAGATAGCATATTCAAAAGCAGAGACATTACTTTGCCGACTAAGGTCCATCTAGTCAAGGCTATGGTTTTTCCAGTAGTCATGTATGGATCTGAGAGTTGGACTGTGAAGAAAGCTGAGCGCCTAAGAATTGATGCTTTTGAGCTACGGTGTTGGAGAAGACTCTTGAGAGCCCCTTGAACTGCAAGGAGATCCAACCAGTCCATTCTGAAGGAGATCAATCCTGGGATTTCTTTGGAAGGAATGATGCTAAAGCTGAAACTCCAGTACTTTGGCCACCTCATGAGAAGAGTTGACTCACTGGAAAAGACTCTGATGCTGGGAGGGATTAGAGGCAGGAGGAGAAGGGGANGAGCCGCGATTTTCCGAATGCAATTTGCCCCGAAATAACTGAGCAGGACTTTCGTCGCCGCCTTGGAGTTTGGAACGCGAGCGCCGAGGAAGGCGCTTCCCGCGGGGCGGGGCGGGGCGGGGCTGGGCGGCCGTCACAGGTAACCGGATCCCCGGCGGCGGCGCGAGCCGAGCAGAGCCAGGCCCCGGCCCAGGCCGGGCGCTCGGAGGAGCTGGCGGTGCTGGCCCCGCGAGGGTACCGGAAACCGAGGGGACCTCCGAGGGGCGGGGGCAGGGGCGTCCCGCTCACCTTTGACGTCGTTGCTCGCCACCCAACCCCGCATTAACCCTTCTCCGGCCGCGGCTGCAACCCGGTCAAGGGGGAGGGGCGCCACCTGTCAGGCTGTCCCGCCTGCCCGCCAGCAGACGTGCGGATGCGGGCTCCAGACCTGCGGGGTCATGCACCCCCCGAAGGGACCCTCGGCTTCCTCTTTTCCCCGGTTGGTCCCCCTCCTTACTTTCCTTTCTTCGGCGGAAAAGTATTCGCCAGTTAGATGTGTACACACCCCAGCCCCGCCGAAAAGTGACTCTGCAGAACCCGGAGCCCTAATCACTTTTCCACATGTGCCTCCGGCCCGGGCGCGCGACAGGGAGCGAGCCCGGAGCGCCCGCGCCTCCAGGTTGGCGGGTGGAGAACTCCCGCCACTCTGCGGCACTTCTAGGCGGCGTCTACCCCTTTAAGAGAAATCAAGGCGAGGGTGGAGGTGCGACCAAAGTGGGGTGAGGAGCGGGGCTCCCTTGCTCTGCCCGAGGTACCGGTCTCTCTCACTCCGTCTGACTCTCCTTCGCTCCTCTCCTGCGTTTCCTCTGTTTTTCTTTTCTTTCGACACAAAAGTTGGGTTGTGAATTTTCCGAGGTCGCCGCCGCCTTTCTCCCGCCGCACCACCCACCCCACCCCCCCGCCTCTGATCTGCCTAACTATAATTAAAGTGCGTTTTTTGTGGTATTAATAAAGGGTTATTTGTCCGCCGTTTCCACGGTCTTCACAAAGAGGACTTTCATAGGGGCGGCCGCTCGGGCCGCGAGTCCAATTTATACAAAAATGTTGTATTTTTAGCCCTGGGCTCTGTTTAGATGGCGCACGGTGGAAACGGAGAGCCCTTGGAGGTCCCCCAGTAAAATCTGATAAATGACTCCGAAAAAATAAAGCTGGGATTCAGAGGGTTCCCATTAACCCCTTCACTGCTCCTCTACACGCATCTCTCATTTCTCGCCCGCCGGGAGGGTCAAGGGCCCCCCGGGGGCGGACGGATGGGGAGGCGTAGGCCTGCTTCCCCCTCCCCATCTTACGTGCGAGTTGGACGCGGAGCCCCGGAGGCCCAGGTGGGATTCGGAGAAAAGGTCAGGGGGACGTTGGTGGCCGGGGGAGGGGNTGAGACTCCCTTGGACAACAAGGAGATCAAACCAGTCAATCCTAAAGGAAATCAACTCTGAATATTCATTGGAAGGACTGATGCTGAAGCTGAAGCTCCAATAATTTGGCCATCTGATGTGAAGAGCCGACTCATTGGAAAAGACCCTGATACTGAGAAAGATTGTGGGCAGGAGGAGAAGGGGACAACAGAGGATAAGACGGTTGGATGGCATCACCGATTCAGTGAATGGACATGAGTTTGAGCAAACTTCAGGAGATAGTGAAGGACAGGGAAGCCTGTCTAAAACATCATCTGGGAATTCCCTGGTGGTGTAATAGAATCTGCCTGCCAATGCATGAGAAATGACTTCGATCCCTAGTCCAGGAAGATTCTACATGCTGCGGAGCAACTAAGCCTGTGGGTCACAACTACTGAGCTCACACTCTAGGGTCTCTGAACTGCAGCTACTGACCCCACGTGGTGCAACTACTAAAGTCCATGTAGTTGGAGCCTTTGCTCCACAACAAGAGAAGCCAGTGCAATGAGAAGCCCATGCATCACAATGAAGAGAAGCCCCCACTTGCTGCAATTAGAGAAGGCCCACATGCAGCAACGAAGACCCAGTACAACCATAAATAAATAAATAATACTTAAAAAAAATCATCTTACCATGCTTTCTCTCTGAATTTTGAGTGTGAAGAAAGAGTAAAAATAGAATTGGTCCTATACGTTTACATCAGCTTCTGGTTTTCTTAGTCCTACAAAATGCTTCAGTATGGATGAATTTTCAATCTCATTCTGAGTTTTTCCTAAATCTGTTGCATGCTTATGGAACTCAATCTGTTCTTTAAAAAAATCTATTATGGTGTGGTTGACATACACAAATGTGTACATATTTAATGTATACAACTTAATGTATTTGGAGATAAATATACATCCNCTCATTCTGAGTTTTTCCTAAATCTGTTGCATGCTTATGGAACTCAATCTGTTCTTTAAAAAAATCTATTATGGTGTGGTTGACATACACAAATGTGTACATATTTAATGTATACAACTTAATGTATTTGGAGATAAATATACATCCATTACAGAGAAGGCAATGGCACTCCATTCCAGTGTTCTTGCCTGGAGAATCCCAGGGACAGCGGAGCCTGGTGGGCTGCCGTCTATGACATCACACAGTGTCGGACACGACTGAAGCGACTTAGCAGCAGCAGTATACATCCATGAAATTCTCACCAGTCTATACTATAAGGATATATATCACCTTTAGAGGTTCCTCTCACCCTCTTTATTATTTTTTGTGGTAAGAACACAATGTATTAAGATTTCTCTTAGCAAAAGTTTAAGTATACAATATAGTTTAAGAATTATATTGTATAGTATATCTCTCAGATTTGCTCATATTACATAGTATTGTAATTCTGTGTCTAGCTTATTTCACTTATTATAATGGTCTCCAGGTTTATCCATGTTTTCACAAATGGCAGGATTTCCTTCTTTTATAGGGTCCCATACACAGAAATGATATCGGTGGATTATAATATGGTTGTTTGATTCTTAAGGAACTTTCATGTCTTTTTCCATAGCATCTGCACCATTTTGCATTCCCACCAATAGGGTACAAGGGTTCCCTTTTCTCTGCATCCTTACCAACACTTTTATCTTTTATTCTGTTGATAAGATTTTATTTTCTGCTTAGCCATGCTAATTGATAAGAGATGATATCTCACTGTGGTTTTGATTTTCAGTTCCCTAATGATTACTGATATTACCTATCTTTTCATACACCTGTTGGCCATTTGGGTGTCTTCTTTGGAGAAATGTCTATTCAGTTTCTTTGCCTATATTTTATCAGGTTATTATTGTTATTGATTGAAATGAATTCCTTATATATCTTAGATATTAACCCTTTTTCTGATATGTGGTTTGTAAATATGTTCTCCCATTCTGTAGGCCTGCTTTTCCTTTTTTTATTTTCTGTGCAGAAGCTCTTCAGTTCAAGGTAGTTCCACTTTCCTTTTCCTGTTGTTGCTGTGGTTTTAGTGTCATATCCAAGAAATTATTGCCAAGACCAATGTCGAGAATCTTTTCCCCTCTTCTAGAAGTTTTACAGTTTCAGGTTTATGTTTAAATCTTTAATCTATATTGAGTTATTTTCAATGCACGGTATAAAATAAGTGCCAATTCGACTCTTTTGCTTATGAATATCCAGCTTTCCCAACATAATTTGTTGAAAAGACTATCTTTTCCCCATGGCATATACTTGGCCCTTTTCAAAGACCGATTCACTCTATATAGGTAGGTTTATATCAGGGCTCTGGATTCAGTTAAATTGGTCTTGATGCCTATTTTTATGTTAGTACCATGTTGTTTGGGGGAAGGAAATGGCAACCCATTCCAGTATTCTTGCCTGGAAAATCCCATGGGCAGAGGAGCCTGACAGGTTATAGTTCACAGGGTTGCAAACAGTTGGACATGACTAAGCAACTTCACTTCACTTCACCACATTGTTTTGATTACTGTAGATTTGTAATATATTTTAAAAGCAAGGTGTGTGGTGACTCCAACTTTGTTTTCTTGCTCAAAATTGCTTTGATTGTTTAAAGTCTTTTGTGATTCCATATGAATTTTAGAATTTTTTTTCTATTTCTATAAGAAGTGCCATTGGAATTTTGATGGGGATTGAACTTAATATTTATATCACTTTGGGCAGTATGACTTCTAACAATATTAATTTTTCCAGTTCATGGACATGAGGTGTCTTTCCATCTCTTTGTGTCTGCTTTCATTTCTTTCATTTGTGTTTTATGGTGTCAGTGCACAAGTCTTTCACTTCCTTGGTTAAATTTACTCCTAAGTATTTTATTCCTTTTTATGCTACTATAGATTTGGTTGTTTTCTTAATTTTGTTTTCAGATAGTTTATTGCTGGTGTATAGAAATAAAAATGATTTTTTTTTTACTTTATTTTACTTTACAATACCTTATTGGCTTTGCCATACATTGACATGAATTCCCCACAGGTGTACACGAGCAATCATGCAACTTTACTGAATCAATTTATTAATCATATGTCTGTGCAAACACACAAAGTCTTTAGGATTTCCTACATATAAGATCATGTCATTGACAGACATAATTTTACTTGTTCCTTTCAATTTAGAGCATCAATCTGTCCTTCTTATCTTCTGAATAATGTTGTTTTATTAGGTCATAGTTAAATATTTCTCTGTTTCTATAAAGCTAATTTAATCCTCACAGCAACCCTAGGAGGGAGGTTCATTATTTCCACTTTACACTTGAAAAAGCTGAGGCATAGGAAAAATAACTTTCCCAATGCGTACAGTGAGTAATAGAAAATTCAGATTCAAATATAATCAATTGCCTCCAGAACTTTCTAAGTCAATGCATGATCAGGTATTATTATAAATTATAATTTCTACATTATAAACTTATCTTAACTAAAACATTTTGGTATTTGTACAGGACTTGTCAAGTTTATCAATCAAACAAAAAAGAGATCAGTAATAGATATTTATTTGTCAAAATACATGAAAGTTGAATGTGTAATAAATGTGAGTTTAAATCAATACAGTGGTACTGGGAAAACTATCCATATGGGACAAATTATGATTATTTCTAAGACCAAGTATTCAAAAACTTAAAATGCAAATAGGTTAAAGACTCAAATATTTAAAAATTCATATGAGTTAAATGCATATGACAGGTTTATCTCCTTTAATTACAAAAAGTATTCTTAAATAAGATGCAAAAATTGAGTCAGAGACTGATGAATCTAACTATATTAAATTTAAGACCTTAATTTTAACAAAAAAATAACAATAAGTTTAAAAAGACAAGTGATGGACCTAAAGAAAGTATTTGAGACAAGCATAATGAACAAAAACATTATCAAGAAAAACTTACAAACTACCAACTGAGGAGACGTACAAATAACATAGGCAGTGGATATTTATAGAGGATGAAAATTGTCATAAAAGAATGCTCAGCTTTATCAGTAATCAAGGAAATGAAATTTCCAGGTCAAGAGATACAATTTTTAATCCATCAACTTGCAAAAAATTGTATAATTTGATCATGTAAAACATTCGGCAAAAGTAGAAGAAATAGATTATGATATCTGACCCATTTCTAAAACCTGTCTAAGGAATTCCCTGGTGGTACAGTGGTGGGGACTCCATACTTGCACTGTTGACGGCTCTGGTTTGATTTCTGGTCAGGGAACTAGATTCCCACATGCGGTCAGAAGGAAAAAAAAAAAAACTGTCTATACTATATCTTTAGAATTTTCCAAACTTGTCCAGTTCTCTTCATCTTCACTATAGCCACTCTATGCTAAATTATCAACATATATCACCAGGGTGTGGGCTACATAACATCCTACAGACTGGTATCCTATTTGCTTCTCTAATATCTCAACAAGTCATTCACTATTTAGGATCCAAAGTAATCATTTTTAAAAACACATCAACATCACTCCCCTTCCTTAAAATCTTTGAATGACTTTATTTTATTTAGAAAAAAAAAAATCAAACCCTTTTATCTGGTTTTCATGGTCCTATGGAATCTATAGCCTGTCTCCTTTCTCAACTTCATCTAATACTACCTTTATTCTTGCAGATTATGTCTCAAAAAACACTGGATTTTCTCTTTCTAGAACAAGCCAAGCTTGTCTCAACCTCAAGGTCTATGTATCTTCTGTTTCCTTTGTCAAGAGTGATATCTTTTTTGTTCTTATTTGGTCTCTGGCTCAAATGTCATTTCCTAAACTATGTCTTCTCTAAACACTTTGTATAATATTAATCCCCATCACTGCTACCCATATTATATCACTATTTATTATGAACTGATGTAATACTAATTATATATTGTTTTGCTTATTATATACTTTCCCTATTAAAATAAAATTTAATCATAAACATATTTCAGTCTTCTCTTTAGCAAACCTAGTACCTGAAATATCATAAAATTGAATATTTTTTTCAAATGAATAAACTGTTGATGGGAATATAATTTGATACATCCCCTTTAAAGACCAATTTTCCCGGGAATATGCATATTCTATCATGTAGAAATTCTATTTCTCAGTATCTACCCAAGACAAGGATAAGTACAAAGAATATAGGTTCAAAATGCTTATTTCACCAATGTTCACAATAATAAAGTATTTAAGGAAATTTTGAATTTTAATTAGGCAAAAAATAGCTTAAAAATATAACATGTGCAATAAATGTGTCTCAATGCTAGACACTCCAGGCTCTTTTGTTGACTTGAATGGCTACTCCATTTCTTCTAAGGGATTCTTGCCCACAGTAGTAGATATAATGGTCATCTGAGTTAAATTCATCCATTCCAGTCCATTTTAGTTCATTGATCCCTAAAATGTCAATGTTCAGTCTTGCCATCTACTGTTTGATCACTTACAATTTACCTTGATTCATGGACCTAACATTCCAGGTTCCTATGCAGTACTGTTCTTTACAGCATTGGATGTTACCTCCATCACCAGTCACATCCACAGCTGGGTGATGTATTTGCTTTGGCTCCATCTCTTCATTCTTTCTGGAATTACTACAAACAAAGCCAGTGGAGGTGATGGAATTCCAGTTGAGTTTTTCAAATCCTAAAAGATGATGCTGTGAAAGTGTTGCACTCAACATGAGAGCAAATTTGGAAAACTCAGCAGTGCTCACAGGACTGGGAAAGGCCAGTTTTCAGCCAATCCTAAAGAATGTTCAGGCAATGGGAAAGTTATTTTTCCTATGCCTCAGCTTTTTCAGGCAATGCCAAAGAATGGTCAAACTATCACACAATGGCACTCATCTCATGCTTGCAAAGTAATGCTCAAAATCCTCCAAGCCAGGCTTCAACATACATGAATCATGAACTTCCAGATGTTNTGGGAAAGTTATTTTTCCTATGCCTCAGCTTTTTCAGGCAATGCCAAAGAATGGTCAAACTATCACACAATGGCACTCATCTCATGCTTGCAAAGTAATGCTCAAAATCCTCCAAGCCAGGCTTCAACATACATGAATCATGAACTTCCAGATGTTCAAGCTGGATTTAGAAAAGGCAGAGGAACCAGAGATCAATTTTCCAACATTTGTTGGATCATCAAAAAAGCAAGAGAGTCCCCGAAAAACATCTGTTTCTGCTTTATTGACTGTGCCTAAGCCTTTGACTGTGTGGATCACAACAAACTGTGGAAAATTCTGAATGAGATGGAAATACAAGACCACCTTACCTGCCTCCTGAGAAATCTGTATACAGGTCAAGAAGCAATAGTTAGATATGGACATGGACCAACAGACTGGTTCCAAATCAGGAAAGGAGTACGTCAAGGCTGTATATTGTCACCCTGCTTATTTAACTTATATGCAGAGTACATCATGAGAAATGGCAGACTGGATGAAACATAAGCTGGAATCAAGATTGTGGGGAGAAATAGCAATAACCTCAGGNGCTGCAATTCATGGGGTCGCAAAGAGTCGGACACGACTGAGTGACTGAACTGAACTGAACTGAAGCAGTGATGAAGCCCTAAGGCAGTAGGAGTCATGTTTGAAAAGAAAAACAGGGGCTGTGAGCAAGGAAGCCCTGAGCAACATACAATAGGGGAAACAAAGATGGCATAATATGGCATAAGAAAGATATGATACATAGAGAAAACAGGAAACTAATTAGCCAAATAGCATCTCACTTTCTTTTCCATTCAGAAGTTCCTTCAAACCCAACCTCCTATAAAAAGTTTCTTCAGATTGTTGAGATGGACACCTTTCAGGTAAGTAGAATGAGGAAAACATACCTCTTTAGTATAATGAATGGGCTTCTTAGAAGTTTTTTTCTAGTTGGTGTCAGGACCAGATGGTAAAGAATCCTTGAATGTTAGTGCTTGAGCTCATGAGATGCATGCACCATTCAGGAAAGCTGAAGAGAAGAGAATGCATGTGTGCTAAGCCAATTCAGTCCTGTCCAACTCTTCAAGACCCTGTGGACTGTAGGCTACCAGGCTTCTCCATCCATCAGACTCTCCTGGAAAGAATACTGGAGTGGGTTGCCATGCCCTCCTCTAGGGGATCTTCATGACCCAGGGACTGAACCCACATCTCCTGAATTGGCAGACAGGTTCTTTACCACCAGCACTACCTGGGAAACCCCAAAAGAAAAGAATGTGCAGGCTTAGTCGCTCTGCTGCTGCTGCTAAGTCACTTCAGTCGTGTCTGACTCTGTGTGACCCCATAGACAGCAGCCCACCANGACCCAGGGACTGAACCCACATCTCCTGAATTGGCAGACAGGTTCTTTACCACCAGCACTACCTGGGAAACCTCAAAAGAAAAGAATGTGCAGGCTTAGTCGCTCTGCTGCTGCTGCTAAGTCACTTCAGTCGTGTCTGACTCTGTGTGACCCCATAGACAGCAGCCCACCAGGCTCCCCTATCCCTGGGATTCTCCAGGCAAGAACACTGGAGTGGGTTGCCATTTCCTTCTCAAATGCATGAAAGGGAAAGTGAAGTCACTCAGTCATGTCTGACTCAGTCATATCCAACTCTGCAGCCCCATGGACTGTAGGTCCACCAGGCTCCTCTGTCCATGGGGATTCTCCAGGCAAGAATACAGGAATGGGTTGCCATGCCCTCCTCCAGGGGATCTTCCGAACCCAGGGATTGAACCCAGGTCTCCCACATTGCAGGTGGATTCTTTACCATCTGATCCACCAGGGAAGCCCATGAAGAAAAGAATAGTAGGAGTCAAATGATCTGCCATCCTTGAACCTCAAGCATGAAATAACATGTGTATAGTGGTGCTTTGAATACTAGAAGGTGTTATTGTAATGTGACAGTGAATGACATCTCTGAGACACCTGAGATGGACTGAATACAATCTTCTACCAGTCTCTGTGTATGGGCTGATTGACCGGCTGATTATTATCCAAATCAGGTTTTCCTGATTTCAACTATTTTTTCCATAGTACTCCTCTATATATCAGATTTAAAATATCAACCCTGTTGCCAAGTATTGAAATATTCACATTAAAATCACTGGCTTAAAGTTTAATTGTATTGATCTGATTTTTACAGGCGGCACTCACAAAAAATATTAACTATGCTATGCTGCAATGCAACATTGACTCAAATTGGCTTTGAACATAAAACCCGCCCTGCAATTATGCAATCCGTAAACCCTCAGAAGCAAAGACAAAGCATAATCCATGCTGAATTTCACCTCCTCCCTTACTGGTTCCATCTCTCCTTCACTGTCTCTGTAGTGATCCATTAATGAGCCCTCAAGCAGTGAGTGGTGCTCCATTTACTGAGAAACTGAGTAATCATGGGACAGGAAAGCATCATCAACTTCTGACTGATTGTCAGAGGCAGGTAAAAGTAACAGAAAGTATGAAAGCCTGGGAACCAAATAAATAAATTTTCTAGTTTTGGTTGGAGGTGTTAACTTAAATGAACTATAAGCAAATCACTTATACTCATCTCAAACTTCACGACCAAAAATTAGGTAATAATCTTACCCAACTTACATCTGTGGAAAGGACAGAAGTAAGTTTGGGAGCCATCCGAGCAGGGTTCAAACCCAAGATTCTCACAAATCACACCATTAGTCATTATTTCCTCTTGATATTAGCAGAAATAATTTCTAAACCATCAGTGCCATACAAGGATTAAATGAGATAATGTGGTGAATATATTTTGTACAGAAGATATTCGCTAAGTGTTCTTTTCCTTCTTTCCTATTTTAAAGAGCTGTTATGGAAATCCAATTATGCAGAGATGAATATAATTGAAAAAATTGTAAAGGTCTATGCAAGTCTGTGTGTGTGTTTGTCTACCAGTTGTGTAGAGTGTCTACCACTCTTTGCAACCCCATGGACTGTAGTCTTCCAGGCTCCCCGTCCATGGGATTTCCCAGGCAAGAATACTGGAATGGGTTGCCATTTCCTTCTCCACTATTCAAGTGTAAAGCATTATTATTATGATTATGATCCTTCAATTCAATTTTCTCGTTTCATCCAGACACTGGTGTTCTTTAAAAAAAAAAAAAAGGTTTGTGGATAAGAGACAAGCTGAGAGGAATAGAGTTAAAAAAACTAAAGCAGACAGTAGAATGCTAATGCTTCTTCATTTCTTTCCAGTTCCATGGTACTTGGTAAGTCAGCAAATAAAACCAGTCAGTTCCAATTAACTTTCCTGGAATTGAGGAACCAAAAATAAAAGAGCAAGTTATATATGTATTTTTAAAAATCTTCTTGGTGGTGAAAAAGCCCCTGAAGTCTGTACAGTGAAAAAATAAAAAGTACAATGACATTACTAACAAAATGTGAATTGCTACCTGAAACAACAGATAAGACCCTCTGGTGATTAGGAAAGAGCAAGATTCCTGGGTTTCTGTGGGTATTGTTCATAGCTGACTCATACAATCACTAATGGCAGGAGTACTCCAAGGAGCGCTGCTGTGTGGTTGCCAAAAAAAAAAAAAAGTGGATTTCCAAGGGCTGTCTCCTAAATTCTACAGTAATGATACCTCCAAAAATAGCAATAAAAAGCAAGGACTTCAATCTTCTCATGGTGTGAAGCTACCAGTCCTTTAGCATCCATGTATCAGAAGCTACCAAAAATAGTCTCAGCAATGCCACAGGTGGAATAACTATCCTTATAAAGATACACACATAAAAGGAATACCCACAATTGGACATGACCCTGGGAGTATAGGGAGAAAGAAGTCTTGACTGGAAGTCAGGACACTCAGTTTAACTTCAGAAGAGATTTATTTCAAGGCTCAAGTTTCAACTAGTTCATTTCTTGTTTAATTAAAAAAAAAAAGTTACTCTTTCTCCATATGCCTTTAAAAACAGAATTCTTCAGTACTGTCCCCAGAGAAGCTTAGTTATATAGGAAGGGAGATCTTTTAACGCCTGTAAAACTTCATTCTTCATTTAAAACATGGAAGGAGAAGGAACTAATGCGTCTAGTGTTAAAACACAGGAAACATTGTGAAATGGTCATTTTAACTTAATATCCTAACATTTTCTTCTATCAGTTTTCCCAATCAATTTCTTCTCTTCATCCACAAATACAGTTGTATTCCATCAAGAGTCCTATGCCTTCAAATCAAAACATCGAATAGGTTTCCTCTTTCAATACCCTCATTTCTCAAGTAGGAAATACCTCACACTCATTATTGAACCTGACAATTCCTTGTCTTAATGCCATTGTAAGTCCACTGGATATGGAATTGTTAATGTTATAAATAGGAAAATACTAGCCAAAAGGGAAACAAAATAGCATTGATGAGCTTTGCTCCAATGCTGTACATTAAAATTCTCTTCACTGTAGAGCTTTTTCATCTTTTGAAATTTGAAAAAGGGCTAAGATACATGCTAATTTTTTTTAAGTTCACACCATCTAGCAAAACCATCCAAATCATTTTGGTGTGCAGAGATTTTATTTCTAATCTTTCTCTGCAAAATGCTTTGTTAAATCCTGATGACAACTTTTATGCATAATGCATAAAATAAACTTTGCCAAAATCTAAGTCACTTTCAAAAGCATGTAAACCCCTTTAGAAGCAAAATGACACATTATAGGGCATGTCGTTGCAATATACTGGGAAAACCACACGGCAAGGTTGACAGTTAAAGCACTGTGCTCTATATCATTAACTTCCAAATGTCTAATATGTGTAGTTACCTTGGTTTGCTTGCATTCAAAATTGTGTGCTATTTCTTATAAGATTTTTCATATATTGACGCCTCATTTATGTACTACATAAATTCAACTCTTGTCTTCCACACTTCTGGGAATCTTTACACTTTAAAAAGACCAGGTGCTCATTTCATATAACCAAGAAAATCTCATAAACTGACCAAAAAATAATTTTGAAAATGTTTGTGTGTGTGAATTAGTATTTCTACACATGTATCTTTCATTTGACAAATTAGACAGGTAACTCCAGTTCAAATCTTATGGCTGTTTTTGCTTATTTAAAACCATAAAAATAGAGACCGGAAAGGAAAAAGACTTAGCATTCAAAAGTAGGTACTATAAATTCTGTCATGCAAAAGCCAAATAAAAAAAAACCAAACAAATAAAAATCAGAATAATAACAGTGTATCACTAGCCAGTGTCACTAAAATGATTTGTTTTACACCTTTAATCTTTACCGTATCTAAACTGACTATAATAAATGAATAATTGCTCTGAATACAGAGCAGTTAATTGAAAAACTGCACCAAGTATAAAACCAAGAAATCATAACACACAATACAAGGTTTCATCAGTGTTTAAGAACTTGTCTTTGTCAATATTTTTAAGGTTCAGTGTAAATGCTATTGTTACTATCACATATAACAGACCCTCATGAATTATGTTAGATATCCTGTGAATATTAATGGCCTTAAGTTAAATGACATTTCATCCACACACATCCAGGTGTGAAATTCTGACAGAGTTTGGTTTCTTCCTCAAAGGAAATGGTGTGATCAAAACGAGCTTTATCTTGAAAGCCAAGGTTCCGAGGGCAACCCTTCTTCAAAAGGCATGTGCCAATTTGACAAAGAGTGGGCATCGCTTTGAATGTGGAAGGTGTGGCCTCTAGCTTATGGGCAGGTTGTTTTTTCAAAGTTCCCCTCTGGACATTCATTTACCATTGTGTGTACCAAACAATCCAAATCCTGAGAGGGGGGTGGATATTAGAATGCAGAAACAAAAACTGCATTGTTGATTTCAAACAGTGTTGTCCTGGGAGAGCACACATTTGTGCAGGCATCCCACAGTAGACAAAGTAAGAATTTGCTGAATGGAAGCAAGGGGACAAAGACAAGTTGTTAACTATTTGGGCCAGTGGAAAATGTCCCTTCTGGAAAATCTCCGAAAACCTATAGCACCTGAATTTGCATGAAAGTAGTATTGTGTGAATATTTCTTTATTGAAAATAAAGCATTTCTGGCTCAGTTCAATAATAACAGCTTACAGGAGAGTAATTGAAGTTATCCAATTCTCTCCCCATTGAAAATGACCTACAGTACATACATACAGAGACACACACAGAAAAATCTGTCATGCCATTTTATTGATACTGAAGTAAAAAGGAATTGGGGTGAGGCACTGTGTGAGCATTTAACGCACAGCAAATGATGATATGGTTGGGGAAAATTATCCCTTTTTCTTCACGTTCCTTTTCCAAATTCTCATCTTGTTCTACCCCCTGCTGAGCTCCTATTGACTTCAAAGAGAGGTCCATGGGGGTCCAGAGCAAGATGAGAATTTGGCCCCGCATGCATAATTTCTGTGCTCTCTTATTCATAACATACACAATAAGCACTGGATTTGAAAAGGCTCTAACAGAGGCTGGTAATGGCTCCTGAACCATCACATATCTTCTTGGTATACTAAATGATAACTTCAATTGTGCCAGTGGAAACACTGAACACTCTGAGGATAAGACCATGCCAAGTCTTTACCATTCTCCTCATCTATCATTATTACTCTAGCTAATAATAACAACATTTATGCTGCATTAGAATCATAATCTCATCACTGAAACTTTTATAAGACCACAGGCATATCTGAATCTTTGTAATAAGGAAGATGTACAGAAAATTCTGGAATCTGCTCCTAGGAAATCTCACCACCCTGAGGTGCAAGAAGACATCATGTTGACCAGCATACAACAAAAATCACATCAAATTACTGTGAATAATGATGAAATAATGAGATGAAGTCACTTTTTAGAACACTAATAGAGAAGATAAGTTAGTCTATTCTGTGATTACAAATGTCATAGATGACATCCGAAGGAAAAGCTGAGAGATAAAGCTGGGGTGAGGCTGGAGGATGAACCTGAAAATTGCAGCATTGTGTAAAGAATATTATGGGGAGGGGGAATGTGTAATCAAGTTACAACCTGATGGAATCTGACCATCTTGGCAAGCAAGACACTATACCATGACATTAGTTTATTATTCACAAATGAAAGCGTTCAGTCAACTACAGACAAATGAGAGCAGGTAAAGATAAATCAGTCTCCCTAGTATATGTTCGGTCCATCATTATTTCATCCTACAAAGTTTTTACCTAAGTGTGTGGTTAATCTAATATTGCCTCTTATTTTTCACTGTCCTGTCCTTAAAGGATAATTTGCATTCTCAAACACTGATGTCTTACTATCTATGCTATACTATCAAAGACAGCCAAGAATGTGGATTTGCTGAGCAACTCATTTCCTTACATAATTTTCAGATAATCATTTTGACATTTCTTGGTATCCAGGATCCTCAAAAACAACTGATATCCCTTCCTACTTAAAGTGCATTTATAACTTCGACGGGCAGCAAAGTGCTCTCCCCTATTTATAGATAAGGCCGGCAACTTACAGAAGTTAGGATACAAAAATTAGAGTGATGTCATAAACCCAGAAAGCACTTTATGGTTTGTTTACAAGAAGTTTAAATATTTTATTTCATTTGTTGCTCAACACTATTGGAAGTCCGTTGAAGGGAAGAAAGAGGAACTTCTAATTACCAGGGCAGCTTGCAACAGACCTCTTTGCTCTGGCAGATAAGGCACTTAAGAAGTAGAAATACTGCTTCTTTTGTCACTGACTTCCCTTTCCTGGATATCTCCCAGTAGCCTTAGCATTCAACCTTTTTCTTAGTTTTTAGTATTGCTATTATCACCAATATATGCAAAAAGGAAAAAATGACAGTAACTCAGAGATGCTATTATAAGTGTTGAGCTAGTAGTGTATACACTCTGCTTTTACTTCTTTGAGATGAACATTATATCAACATAATGTTACCTGTTGTTCTAGCCCTATGACTCAATAATGCATGCTTCTGAGGACGAATGAGGGGAAACCAGGCTTATTTGATATCCACCTGTTTTTCCCTCCTGATTCACTATTTAAAATGAAATTTATGGACAAGTTCTATGAGTCCCCAGCACCTGACTAAGCACTTAGTACAAAGTAGGTAATCAATAAATACCTTTAAAATGAATGAAATAGTCAATG
Source organism: Neotragus pygmaeus (assembly GCA_006410875.1). Lineage (NCBI taxonomy): Eukaryota > Metazoa > Chordata > Mammalia > Artiodactyla > Bovidae > Neotragus > Neotragus pygmaeus. The sequence goes on from SJYV01056326.1 coordinate 1,814,747, forward strand.
TGTATATTGTGTGCACAGACATTCTTTTAAAATAATTATTTGATTCATTTGCCTTTAAGACATTACTCTCTACTTGAAGCCAATTTAAAATTTTAGGCTCTGTGATTTCATTTACTGATGGGTCTCACTACTGTAGACATTTAAGGTGGACCTAAAAAGGAGAATTTAAAACAAAAGCAAAGAATTATAACTCAGGCATTTTCTTAGCTCATTGGGAAAGATGCTTTTCCTTAAAGGGACCTTTTCTCCTGTCTCTCCGTGGTTGAGAAATCCGAAACAAAACACAACACACAGGCGAAAATCACATGTAAATGGTTGAAGCACTTGGCATGCAACTGTCTCACATTCTCACAGCCTTAAGTAGTAGAAGATTATCCTTTTAACGAGGATAATTTTATTTTTCGCTAGATATCTATCAAAGGAAAGATTACAACATAGCAGCTGGAACGCTGGAACCTACATAATGTATTGTGCATTTTAATCATGTTGGATAAAACACTCTTTCTATGGATATCAATTATACTAATGACTCTTATATAATACTCTCATTGTGCCTACGGGATATGTATTGTTACCTCTCCTTTGTCATAAAAATAGTAGCTCTGGATCCACACTGAAGTGGTTGCTTTCATTTTTATATAATGAATGAGTAACACTGTAAAAAAAGACATTTTATCCCATATTAGTTTAACAGAGTGAAGAGATTTCACATATGACAGTGCTAAATATACTCTTAAGCTGCTAATAAAGCCAAAGCCTGCGGGGAAAAATTCTAATGATGAGCAATGCCAGAAGTTTGTATTTCTGAAACTAAAGCAAAAATGTTCCACTTAGGTACATTCTAAATATCTTAAAAAGGAACAGGGATTTCTAATAATTTCATTTCCAATAAATCTCCCTAGTCAATTTGGAATCATTTTATTTGCAATAAATCTCCTCAGTCAGCCTGAAAGATAAGCACACATTTTTTTTTTNATGGAAACCCATTCCAGTGTTCTTGCCTGGAGAATCCCAGGGACGGGGGAGCCTGGTAGGCTGCCGTCTATGGGGTCGCACAGAGTCGCACACGACTGAAGCGACTTAGCCGTAGCAGCAAGTTTGATGGCCAATGAAAGTACTGAAGATTTTGCCACAACTATCCAAACCTTACTACAAAAACATGAGGATTAAGGAGAATTTTGTAAGGCAAACATCTTTTAAATTTAAATTTCTTCCCTTTCTCCCAAAATGGAGACATTAATTCCTTGGTAGTTACATATTTAATCTTTGACTGTTCAAGGTCAAAGATTTTGAATTCTGAAGTTCATGCACTTTTTTTCAATTTTGCTCATGTCCACTGTGAGATCCATATATATAGGAAGGACTTAGCTGGTGAGTGAACAAAGCCAGCTGCCCCCAATCTCTATCCTAACCCAGCTTTCTTTTCTAATTACTCTCATGTATCCAGTAATAACATGATCATTTCTTGTAAAAAAATATCCCTTAAAATAAAGGTAACTGGTATTGAAAGTGACACAGGCTGAAAACTTATAATTATTAGTACAAAAAAGAGCAGTATAGTATGGTGTATTGGAATTACACTGCTGCTGCTGCTGCTAAGTTGCTTCAGTCGTGTCTGACTCTGTGCGACCCCATAGACGGCAGCCCACCAGGCTCCCCCATCCCTAGGATTCTCTAGGCAAGAACACTGGAGTGGGTTGCCATTTCCTTCTCCAATGCATGAAAGTGAAAAGTGAAAGCGAAGTCGCTCAGTCATGTCCGACTCTTTGGAATCCCATGGGCTGCAGCCCACCAGGCTCCTCCGTGCATGGGATTTTCCAGGCAAGAGCACTGGAGTGGGGTGCCATTGCCTTCTCCAGCACTGCCTGGATTCAAATCCCGGATTCATTCATTTTCTATTTGTGTGTCTCTGGGCACATTATTTATTCTAAAGCTCAATTTCCTTATTTGAAAAAAAGGTGATGAAAATAATAATAATGCTTCCTCATAAGATTTTTGTGAAAACTGAATTTCAGTACTTATCAGACTAGTTATCAGTCACCTATTGTTATAATTATTATTACCATCACCATCATTGTTACTATAATCATCCTCATTAAGGAGAAATAAAGAGGTCGCCCAAATATCTCCCAAGCTTTTACAGCTCCCACGGTCTGTGTCAAATAGTTTTTATCCCATCTCCTTTTTTTATTTCCTTTTGGTTTCTTTATGCTCAGTCTCTGGCAACACTTTAAAGTCTAACTTTCAAGCAAAACGAAGCCAAGGGTACCTGTCTACCTACTAGTGTATAGCAAGAATCGTTCACAACTTAGATGAAGATTTAGAAATCATATCTGTCGAATTGGTATTAGCATATAACATAAAGTTGGCACAATCACTAATATGAGAGATGAAAAAAATAAAACTATAAAGACGCCAACAGATGAAAATGATAGGTAAGAACTAACAAGGTAGTCAAATCACGTTTGGGACATTGGGCTAGTTCTGGGCAAGAGCAGACTAAATTTCATCTAAAATCCAATCAGAACGAGAGGTCATAAAAGTCCCAATATCTGAGGAAAGATTGAAATATTTGTGACCATTTTTTCCCAAATAAAGACTGAGGAGTCAAACATACCGTTTTCCAAATATCTGAAAAAGCTATTTTTAAAAAATTTATTTATTTATTTTTAAAAAGCTATTTTAAATAGAGATTGTTTTTATTCTGCATATTTACATAAAGATTGACCAGGGCCACTGGATATAAAACTGGACATGGATTTCAAATTATTAAAAGATTTTTTTCAAACTATTAGATATTTCTCTAAAAAAGAGAGATTATTCTCATGAAGTGCTACATTCTCAGTTTTCTCATCTTGATTTTGTATTTTATTTTTATTTCTATCGGGCAACACCAGTGATTCCCACATGCTTTGTATGCTGACCTTTCTCCTGACCTCTAGGTCCAAATGTCCCCTGATTTCCAACAAGCCTCTCAAAGCAGATTCACTATCTGAATATGCCAACATGCTTCTATTCCAGGCTTCCCTGCTCATTTCTCAGTCACTGAAGACAAAAACTTGAAGAGCTCAAATTTTCCCTTTCTTCATGATGATGATAGTGACTACTTTCTGTTGAATTTTTACTATCTGAAGTCAATGTGCTAAATTTTACATATATTACTATATATAATCTTTACAGTGATTTTTTTTTAAGTTTGCATTATTTTTCTCATTTTATAGAGGAAGCTGAGGCTTAATAGGGTAAGCTGAGGCTTAATAGGGTAAGTTGAATAGCCTGGATTTGTAGTAATAAGTATATGACTCTAAAGTCAATATGATTATTCCCTCCCCTATATAGCCTTTCCAATTATTTATCTGTTCTTCTGCAAAATGTTTCTCCCTGCAGGCCTTCTCACTTTTCATCTCTCTGAGAGTGAGGGAACTCTGGCTCTTCACATGACTGTCTGTTTCTCTCAACCTCCATGCAGCAGTTTATATGTCATTCTAACTGAGAAGACCCCCTTTACTTTAACGTCATGGCACCTTAAGCATAGTGTTCATCATCATTAGTTTTCTGTTATATTTTCTTATTTATTGTACCAATTCTTTTTCAAAAAAATAGAAAATTCCATGGGGGAGAACTTCCTACCTTGTTCTTTTCTGAATCTATAGCACCTAGATTGCACTCAGTCAATATTTGCTGATGGACTGGTTGACGGGATATGGCTTTTACCCCATCCCCTCATCTGTAGTCTTTCCACCACTTGACACGGTTCAAGCCCTTATCATCTCATTTAGGCAACACTGACAGTCACCCATTTTGCCTCCAGTTTATTCTCACTTGAAGATACAGATACAGAAAGAATCATGTCCCCTGCTCAGAAATCTTCAGGAGCCAGAGAATAAGACTAAACTTCTTAACACGACACTGAAAATTTGATACTAACACTACATATGTTGCCTTCTATGTTCCACACTACCAGTGTTTGAGTAAGCTGTATAATAGTAAGCGGTATAAATTCATGTCCTCATATCTATTTAATGTTGTTTCATCCCAGAAACACTTTTTTCCCTCTCCTGAAAAAAAAAAATTCATTCCTCAGGAATTATCTCTTCCACACGTGTTTTTCTGGTTCTATCCTTCAGAGAAAAGTTAAACATTTCCCCCACTCGCATATATTTCCATTGCACTTTGTCCACTGTCTTTATATTTGTAGAATATATTACAATTCATTATACACTTTTTTTATCTTCCCAACTGGATTTAAGATTACAGAAATGACATATAATAAATGCTTAATAAATGACTAAATTTTGAGTAAAGGAGAAAGTGTACTAAATGATATCTAATACCATTTCATATCTGATATTTTACATATCTTTAATAATTCCATTATTTTAAAAATAAAAAGCATTTTGGTAGCCCTTATCATATTCTTTTACTTTTGATCCATGTCCACTCAGTAAAAGCAGCTAATGTTAAAGAAAAAAATCATAGTGCTAAAAGTGGGGAGGGGATTCATATAAAAAAAATTCTTAGGTTGTTTAATGCTGACACCTATTAAGCAAATACATTTTTCATTTAAATTAAAAATCTCCTCATACATCTCTGGTGGAAATTTAAATTGATGAATCTGTATGGAGGACAAGCTAGCAATATGTATCAAGAGTTTTATAAATGTTTATGGTCTTACATTCAGCATTTGACTTCTAGGAAATCAAAGGAAAAACATCTAGGAAAAACAAAGGTACAAAATCAATTGTATCATCAATTTACTATTATATTATATATTATTTTATACTAAAATAGCCAGATAAAATTGGAATCAAAAGTTCAATAACAAGAAAATGAAGAATATTTAAATAAATTAGAGTATCTGCATACAATTAGAATACATCTTTGAATAATCAAGGGCACAAAAAACTAACTGTAACAACATGAAAAAGTGGCAAAAATTGTTTATCATATAAACCCCAATATATACATATATACACATATATACATATGAATGCATACATACATACATGCATGTGTGTGTGTCAGTGTCTGTATATGTGTGAGGAGGAAAGGGGTAATTAATCTATAATCTCCAGGCGATGAGACTATGTATAATTATGATTTTTTTCTTTATTTTCCAGCTTAACAAAAATAGATATTCCTTATGCATAAGATTTTAAAAATTATTTTAAAAGTTTTCACACTCAGTCTGATTGACATTCAGACGATCTAAAGTGCAGTTAATGATCCAGAATCCTCCCAGTCTTGAAGCCTAGTAGGACTACTAGCTAACCACACAATATAAATTCTGCTTCAAACAAACATACACTTCGCAAAAAAATCTTCCATGCGGCATAAGTTATAAAATGTCTTATGAAAAATTAACACATTTTAACCAAAGAGCTCAATAAAAAGTAGTATAAAGAAGGGGGTAATCTAAGAGAGAAAGAGCAGACATAATTCTTGGATGAAGTTGATATATGGAAGTGATGAGTGGTTAACATAATGTGCCAAGGAGAAAGGGACATGTGTGGGAGAGATGGCCTAATATAATATGTGTACATATTCATGTCTGAGTGAAAAATGCAAAATATATCCCATCTGTTTTCACCCTCTTTTTATTCTCTTCAGTTCCTCAAACAGCTGGTTACCCAGCAGTGGACTTTCTTGGTGATCGCTTGTTAAAGAAGGTTTCCATTATTACTTTAATAAACCAGAGATGGCTAACGGGGCCAATTCAAAGGGAGAGACACTATCACAGCTTATGTACAAATTTCCTTATATAATGAGTGGTCCTGTGTTATTAACTTGGTCTTTAGTTTATTGCTCCTGCCAGGCACATTTTGTCTACCTTTAGTTATAAACTATTATGGTATCAGGACACTTGCAACAAATTCCTATCTAAAATAGGGTGGCAGAAGGTAAGAGACTTGCACAGATTCCTTTCATTGCAGTACAACTTCAAACATGCTATGTGAGCAGTTTGACGCTATTAAGTTATCATCACCTGAAGTATCTGCAAGACTGAACTGTAACAAGCAAAACTTTTCTGAATATTTCTATTTCATTCATATAAATGAAATGTTCTTTCTGACTCAACTCAGATGGCCACCATCTCAAGGCACCCAGGATGTTCCTGAGTAATGAATGACTTTACTGTTTGTGGGTCAGTGGAATACTCCTTCCGCAGTAATATCCAAGGTTAATATGCTACAATGGGAAGAATACTATAAAAATAATAAGATCTAGGTTTGGGTTCTACCTCAACTTCTAATCAATTGCATGATCTAGGACATGTTATTTAGCCAACTCATCTTCAAATTCAGTACCTTAAAAAACTAAAATGGAGTGGAACCCTAGAAGTCTATGCTTCCACCCCAGTGTTTCTTAATCAGGCATGGTTTTGTCCCTCTGTCCATCTACCCAAGGGACATTTGGCAATGTTAGGAGACATTTTTGGTCATTATAATTTGGATGAAAGAGCTACTGACATATAATAGGTAGAATCCAGGGCTGCTGCTAAACATCCTACATGCCTAGGACAGCTCCCCAAAACAAGGAATTACTTGACCCAGAGTGTCAATAGCACAATATTGAGAAAGCCAGCTCTTATCCTCCAGTTGTATCATTACAGAAGAGAAATTTGAAATGATAAATCAGAACTTTAAACATTTACTTTTTTATACTATGAAGCTTGAATATTTCTGGCGGGATTCTAGATGGTTGGTGAACTTCATCTTCTAAAATGAAAAAAATTTAAAAAGACTAGAATATCACCATCTATTTCAACCCTCTCAGGGACTTAATTTAATAGGTGCTTATTTATATAAAATGAGTCTTCTAAACCTTAAGTACAAGTGGCATTTTCTCCTATCTCAGTAAAAGATTTCAAAAATCTGTTTTCAAGTGATCAAAACTCTTACCATTATGAATGTGATAGCATTTGGAAATCAATGTGGGTTTATCTATCAGTCTGTTTAAATAGCTGACCATTTACTTGGTTATTTTGCTTAACTCTGAGCTTGGCTATTTTTTCTAATTACTAAGGTTGTCAATGGCCTCATATTACTGAAGTAATGTGAGGATTAGATAATAATATTTCTTATTGGAATTTTATTCCTTCAAGGACTCAAGATGCTAATATAAATGATCATTAATTAAATGTGAAGATTAGGAAAAGTTCGTAGTTAACAGCCTTCTTAAAAAATATTTTTAAAAGCCAGAGTTTTATGAGATTTAAAAACATATATATTGTATAAAAGGTTCATTTTGTTAATTTATTTGTTTTCCTTTAACAGGAGAACAGTGGAAAATCTGTTATTGACGTTAATGAACACTGTAGTTCAATATGTTCTTTGAAAAAGAGATGGAGAAAAATCTTGCCTTATTTTTTCTTTAAAATTGTAACAATTTTGAAATAATTCTGTCACCATGGGTCCTAAATATGGATTTATAATAACTGAAGTTCCTATAACTCACCTTGAAGATTTCATCAGAGATGCTGTCAACTTCAAAGATTCTGTTTTCCATTGATTTCTCATGTTGCCACACCCTATCAAAAAAGTGAAAAAAGGGTAAAATTTCTTCAGATTAGAAGTTCCAAGTTAGAGTTGCAAATACATATCTCAACAAGAGTCTTAGCTAAATAGATCTTCTGAAAGTCCTTCAATAAACACAAAACTATTTTTTAATATTCATAAATTTAGACCTCAATGTGTCCCTGAGTCTGAGAACTATAGAACGTTGTGGGAAAACCAAATGAATCTGTACATTGTAGGAATCAGAGAATTGTTGAGTAGACATATACATATCTGACTATCCTACCATTTGTTCTTTATGTCCTAGGCTTTCCTTTGAAACTCTGTGTAGATAGTTCCATTTCTTTCACTTATAGTTTAAGCAATTTTAGAAAGCTTTAAAAGCCTTGTACTAACAGTCAATCAACTCTTAAAGTGCCTCGTCATTCTTGTCAAATCAGCCTTAATGTTTCTTGGCAGAAAATCCAATTGTTTCCGTAGTGGTGGACTTAAAGAAACCCCAAGCTAACGCTGAGGAGGATTCTTCAATTTCTAAAAGAAAGACTGGTACAAGTGCTTTAACTTGATTTGAATGTTCAACCCTCAGTATAAATTTGACAGTATAAATTCTGCTATAGCAGTCTGACATCATAGGCAGAGCACAGAAGTTAGGGACCAAAAACATCTTCCTTAGAATCACAGCTCTGCCATTTAATAGTGGTGGGTCTTTGGATATATTATGTCACATTACTGAGTCTTAGTCATTATTATGGGATAAAAACACTTAATTTATAGGGTTATTGTTGGCATTAAAAGGAAAAATGTTATGAAAGTACTCTACATATTGCAAATCACTATACAACTGTCAGTCATAATTTCTGCCTTTAGGGATATATTGAATAGACACACTGAGCAAACTAATCCAAGGGTAGATGTGGTAGAACACACACCGCGATGAGCCTGTGTGTTAGCATCATGACAGCACAGTCTTTCTCTACATTACAAGTAACCTATTTCTGTAAACTGCGCATGGAGGAAGAACCAGCTCCTACTCCCCTAGAAGGTTAATGTCTTTTTCCCCCCTTAATATAAAATATGTAGCAAGAAGATTACCTCATGAGTTTCTATTTTTATGCAGATGTAGAAGGAAAAGGAGTTGATAAACTAAGGGTCCACAATAAGAAGGGACCCTTTCCAGGAGAGATACCACTGGTAAGGAAAGTGGTTCCTGATATTCAGAAGTAGGACTTAGATGCACATTTTTGTAGAAGCAAAGTAAGGTGCAGTAAATGTAATTGAAATAATATTTGCCATCATTGTTATACTTCTGGTTTCCAATAGTGTGCAAAAGAAGCTCTTATAAATAGCCTCCAAACCTAACCATCACACATGGCATTCTTTCTATAGGAAAATGTGTTTAAAATACAAACAGATAAGTTTAAGTTAACATTTAGAGTTCAACTCCACTCAAAGTTAGGAAGTGCTTGTACAACCAATTAAAGTATGGCAAACCCAATAGAGTATTGTAAAGTTAAATTTAAAAATAAATAAATAAATAAATTAAAAAAAAATAAATAAATATAATTATATTGCAAATTCTACCAGGTTTAGATTTCCTGAAGATGGAAGCTAGGACTTGCCTGCTAGTGAAATAATGGTGAGCAGCTGGCCCATGATGTGCTATTCAGAATCCTGGTTTCATGGAAACAGTCCCTGTCTGCTTTGGTGCACACCATCTTTCTCTGAGTTTGCCTATTGCCTTATATTGCGCTTATCTGATGAAACTAGTGTTTTAATACAATATCTACTTGCTTAAATAAGAGGAAAGGATAAGTAAATTGACTTTTCCTTCTTCAATTACCAATGACTCCATTCTTAAACCCTAGTGTTCTTTACAACCCGATGTGAATATTACTAAATAAATCACTTTTCAGAATTATTAATAAATTAATGACTATAGTCCAGATAATTTTATTATCTCAGCTTTTTCCATCACGCCAATATATATTTGTGACTGATTGGTAGTATGAGGGTGTAAAATGATTCTTATGAGTGCTAATATTATTGTGGCATATTTGCTATTGTTCTGTGTTAGTTGCTCGGTTGTGTTCAACTCTTTGCAATCCCATGGACTATAGCTCGCCAGGCTCCTCTGTCCATGGGATTCTCCAGACAAGAATACTGGAGTGGGTTGCCATTCCTTTCTCCAGGGGTTCTTCCTGACCCAAGAATCCAACCCAGGTCTCCCACATTGCAGGCACATTCTTTACCATCTGAGCCATGAGGGAAGGCCAGCACTTACATTACCACTTTATAAACCTCTTTACAGACCATTTCCCGGGTGCAAGGAATACGTTATCTACCTGTCATAATGACTATAGAATAAAGTGAATCAAATGAATAATAATTCTTTATGATTACATAAGAGATATTGAGAGTCAAGAATTGTGCTCATGATGTTTTAGCTTCTTAACAGTTTCACAAGTCTCATAACCTAGTCAGCTTTTTCATTCAGTAAATCATTTGAAGGGTAGTTGTGGTTTCTGTGTATCCATTGTGTGGACAGAAGACCCTGCATTAGTCGTATCCTCTTACCTTATATTTAACAGTGATATCCATGAGTCTCTCACAGGAATTCTCAAGCCGTTGATTCTACTCTGATCGTTCCTAATAATAGGTCAGTTGCAGATATGGGGAGACTGGTTGGACTCTCAACAGCTCTACTCACTCTCTACATAAATTTGAGAAAGTTACTCAACCTCTCAAGACCTCAGGTCTCACATCTGTAAAATGACGATTATTGTAATAAGACAACTTGTGTAAAAATCCTAGAGGGCACCTGCATATGGTGAGGGTGCTATGGCAAGAACCATTACATGTTTTATCTTAATTCTTACCATGGCAGGAATCATTAAATGTTTTATCTGCCTGCTTCCCTCACCATTCTCATCCTTCTTCAACAGCTAAATTTGATGTAACCATGTTGGATATCATCCTCCTAATGGCCATGGTGATTCTACCAAGGGAGAAAATGTAAACATAAAAGTGGAAATTTCTAAAAACACGAATTAAATCACTTACTTTGAAAAGAGTCTATAACTCCCAATACCTCATTCATTCATTTATTCACTTAAGAATATTTTACTGAATGTCTGACATGTGCCAGTACTTAACTAGCTTTGAATATACAGTAATTAATAAGACAATATTCCTTAACCCTCATAGGGCATTTAGTCTAGTGGCCTTCAAACTATGAAGAAATCAAATGCTTGGGTTTCTGTATAAAGCTGGAGAATAGTTTTATCTTCCAATCATGAAAGTGTTTTATTTTTTCTTAACGAAGACAGAATTTCCATGTTAAACTGTTTCCCAGTAACATATTTTTTTAAGGCTATCACAATGTCTTGTACATAGTGGATGCTGAAAAAAAACAAAAACACTTATTGAATTAATGAAATTTTAGAAAACTTGTATTTATTTTAACTTTAAAATGCCTATGAAGATACAATAAGTCCAAAAAGATCTTAGAAATAGTCACTGAATGTTGACTGAGGAGCAAAGAATGTGAATTTTATGCATCATGCCAGCTATCCTGCCTCCTCTAGGAAAAACAGACAGGTTGGATATCTAAATAAATAAAAAATTTTCACAGCTGGTGATTTGGGGTATTTAATTATGAAATGAGAAGGAACTGCTTTTCCTACCAGAGAGGAACATGTATTGGTCTTACCCACTGAAAAGTTTTTAAAAAGCATATTTTACTGAGAATAAGTTACACAAGAGAAAGGAAAAAATATCCACCCACTGGTGCATGAGCATACTAAACATTCATTCCATTGAGCTTGCTGTCAACTTCCTCCTTTTGGTTCTGTGAAGAGACTTTGGGAGCCTTTCTGTTTTGTTCTTTTGTAGCTGGGCGGCTAATGGTGCTTCATTGAGTCTCACTGTACTTAGGATGTATCTATATTTCTGCAGGAAGTGAAGAGGCTCTCACTGCATCAGATGATGAAGAATACCCTTGTTCCAACATCCACATGGCATTGTGCAATGCTCACTGAGGCAATACTAACTTCATCCTCTGCAATGGAACAATGGTAAAATTTAGGAGCTATATATATATACTTAGGATTTCTTAGTTGTTTGATCACATCGATGAAAGAATATGCAATCAATCTACCTCTGAGACAGTGAGTGGTATTGGCCATAACTCATTACTCCGTCAAGGATTTGGCATTTCAATCGATGGGAAATGATGTGTGATCATTCTAATTTATTATACATCATTTCCCATCAATCGACAAGCTGAAGCCTTGACATAATAAGTACTTACAGACACTGTCAATCATTCTTGGTTTAAATACCTCCCAGTGCTGCCTCTTGGGATATCCTCAAATAGTCATGAAAATGGGATGTGCCCCCAAATCTCAAAATGCAATGACTTCATCCAGCAGAAGACTTTGAGATGACCTCTTGCTGGTTGATTCCATCAGTAAGTACTTAAAAGCTGGACCATCCACCAAGCTAAAGGGGATGAAATTGATGAATATTTTCATTACCCATGATTTTCCGCCCAACAAGTCCAAATGGGATTCAAAGCACAGTGGTGTTACCAGAATCATAGGGGTACACATCTGTCTTTGGAAAATGCCAATCTTCTCAACTTACTTCATCTCAAAAAAATTGCTATTTCCTGAGTGCTTTCTGGAATAATGTCAAAGCACATTTATTTTCCTGCCTTTTGTCACTGTGGGTAATGACATCACAAGAGAACAGATCACTAAATAGTATCAAGATAAGAGATCTCATGAATTGCCAGTCCTTTTAAATACCACAAAGGATGAGAACTGTCTGGTTTGAATAGTTTTAATTGTTTGAAGCTGAATTTTCATGAAAATAACATAAAATAATTCATGTGCTAAAGCAACAATGTCCAAAGTCATGATTTTGGACATTACATGTTGCATATGGTTTTCATGGTGACTCCAAAAACTGCCTGCTGCTTCATATAAGCACTTTTTGGTAAATTTGAAAATATATTAACGACATTTTCAATCTACTTTGTGATGATTTTCAGAAACAAAAACATATTGCCATGAGAATTTGCATATATAGTAGGAGGAGAATTTTTATTTTCACCAGAAGAAAAAGGGAACATTTTCTGAAGAAAGGAGGGTGATGTACTCTAGAACTGACACACATAGCAACATTCTCATGAGAACAGAAAGAAAAACACTGCATTTGGGCAGGAAAAAGTTTCTTTGCCTGTATATATCTCCTTTAAAATAGCTTGGAAAATAAGTAAGTCAAGCTGCAAAGGATTTTTCAATCTTAATAAATTTTTTAAAAGGAGGAAAGAAAAGGAATAAACTCTACATGATATTTTTTCACCAGCAACATTTGTGGCATCAGCTTTTTCAAATTTTTTTAAGAATCCAGCTGTGGAAGTCTGATCATTGTGGAGAAAGCCTAGCATAGTGCTTTGCATGCAGTGTGTGAGTATGATCTAGAAGTCAGTTCAGAGATGCTAAATCATCACCAAGAAGTCTGATTCCACCCTGTACAAGGACCCAGTATCAAAGAGATTAAAAATGACAAACTAATACAATGGATAGACTCCCTCTATCCATTAGTCTAGTTAATAGACTCCCTCTCAATGGGTTTCAAAGCATTCATTAGCTCTTTGAATCTTCACAATCTGCCTTAGCCAATAAGTTTCTAATCTTGGGGGTGAATGCCCTCCTCAGTCTTCCCAGCACCAGTGTTCCCTCTTTGCTTCCTCATCAGGAATCAGTGGGTCTTGGCAGAACCAGGGCTTGCTGGGGAGCCAGCTGGCTCTGTTAGCTCTTTATATGCTCTGGGGCTTATCCAGACTAATGGAGTAACACAGTTCATTATGCACCTTCCTCCTTTACCCTCTCTGAAGAAGTTCCAGGGTATACCAGGTTTAGGGTAGGAGGCATTGTTGCCATGGAAGCTGCCAAAAGGAGCTGCCAATATCCTATGGAGGAGCTGAGGGATATCAGTACTTGCAATAAAATGTACCCTGACCTCAGAAGAGGCTTAGAAGAGAACCCAAGGATGCGGGAGGACTAATGTTAGGGCCTAATTCTACCTGACTCTATATTAGTAGGGCACCAGCAACCATCACTTAAAGGGCAAGCCCTTTACACATATTAACTTATTTATATCTTTATATAAATATATATAAAAACAATGCTAGAGATTGGTATTGTTATTGTGCCTTTTTTTTTCATGAAGTAACAGAAACAGGGATTACATAGTCAAAATAACTTGCCTAGAATCGTGTGGCATATATAACAGATGCCATTCCAACCTGAGTTTCAGTAAGCCCATCTTCTCACCTGTATTATTGTTGTTCTTTAGCCGCTAAGTTATGTACAACTCTTTGCAGTGCCATGGACTGTAGCCCGCCAGGCTCCTCTGCCCATGGGATTTTCCAGGCAAGAATACTGGAGTGGGTTGCCATTTCCTTCTCCAGGGGATCTTTCCAACCCAGGAATCGAACCCATGTCTCCTGCTTGGCAGGCAGATTCTTTACCACTGAGCCACCTGGGAAGCCCTCTTACTTAAAGATATAGTACAATCTTTAAGAAAGGAGAGAGTTGACATACAATTCAAAGACAAACAGGAAAGCAAGTCAAGGAGGCATTTTTATGCAGAGAGAGGGGAACAGGCAAGAAAAGAGGAGGGAAATGGCAAACACCGAAGTGATCAAGAGAAGCTTCCAAATATGAAACAAGCACATAAAATTATAAACTGAAAGAGCATAAGGGTGTCCTTATAATAATTAAGACTTTTTAAAATAAATATCTATTTCAAGAGAAGAAAATGTATAAACATTCAAAAACATTTTAGAAAAAAATTGATTTCAAAAACAAGGAAGCTTTTTTCAAAAATCTGATGCAGAATCAATCACAGTCCTCACCATTCCATAAGAAATGAGGCCCCTGCTTCAGAACTCTCACTAACAAAAGAAACAATGCAGAGAGTGAATTCTCACACATGAGGTCTGAGTTTGATGCGATTTGAAAAGCTTGAGTAATAAACTCCTGAAAAATGGGGTTTGGTAATGAGCAAGGCTTTAACTATATAGACATGTTGCCAGGTACCACTTTAATAAACTATTACAAATGATCGATGCAAAGGTGTTTCCAACAGCTGTTTATGCAATGTGGCTGGAAGATTTCTTCCCTAAAGAAACTGTTAGTGGAAAAATTGGCTATGCATGGTTGTGATGTCAAATCCATACATAACAAAGTTTTTCCTGTCAATCAACAATCTTGCCATAAATTAATCCATTTATAACAGGCTTTTTTGAGTTGACAATGTCGATGTGAATAATAAAAAGGACTCTTTAAGGATCATGAACTCAGAATGGCTTTTCACAACTCTTTAACACATAGGGAGAAGTGGCAAAGCCTTGTGACTTTTAATTTATGTTGAAAAATGTTGGCAGCAGCTCCAAACACCAAGGTAGCTTTCCAAAGACATCTGAATACAACAAAGCCAGGGTGACCTCTAACGTTCAATTTACAGAGGTTAAGCAGGATCAGTACGTATTCAATGATGGAAACAAACGCCAGAGCATTTCTCTTGACTGCTTGAGACACAAAGATCAATGTAGATGAGGTTGTTATGTAAAAATATTCTTGCATTCTGTCCAGTAGGGTATTGCCCCACCGGAGCCTCGGGTAGGAAAGTGTGCCTGTGTCATTACTAGCATCATACCAGGTGCATGAAGCAGACACTTCCATCCTGATTTAGGGTTCTGTTGCCCTGACCTTTGATCTTGCTTTGATCTTACTTTTCATTCATCTTGTTTCTCAAACTCAGTTAACTCTGCTTTCTGATGTTGTTTCAAAGAAGTCCAGTTGACAAAAATCACAGGGTTGTAAAGAATGTCTCCATGATATCAGATATGTGCTCAGTTCAGTTCAGTTCAGTCACACAGTTGTGTCCGACTCTTTGCAACCCCATGAATCCCAGCACGCCAGGCCTCCCTGTCCATCACCAACTCTCAGAGTTCACTCAGACTCATGTCCATCGAGCCAGTGATGCCATCCAGCCATCTCATCCTCTGTGTCCCTTTGTCCTCCTGCCCCCAATCCCTCCCAGCATCAGAGTCTTTTCCAATGAGCCAACTCTTTNTGTGCTCAGTGTCCCAGATTAAACAATACCAAGGCAAGAGTTGGCTTCTTAGACAGCTAGAGATGAAATGTCATAATCCCTTCAGGGATCTCTATCCAACATTTCTGAGTTTACCTTCATGTAGTACAACGGCCCTTCCTACTGTCGCTACAGTGAAAATTTGACTATTTCTCATGTCTAAATTCAACATGTTTTTTCTAGCTAACTAACACATATTTCTGGAACCAGGGTTTCCTTTCTCTGAAGTTCTTTTAGCATATATAACATTTCTGTCCTCTTCAATCCTCTTTTACCCTCCACTTAGTCAATCTGATCAACAAATATATATGAATACATGACTATAAACAGATATGAAAGGCAAAATTATGTAACATATTAATAAGATTTTTGCAATGCATTAGGAGTATCTGGTTGATTTATATTTTGTTTCTTGCACTGGATAAGAACCACTGCTTTAAATTCTCCACACTTTACCCTATTTTATCTGCCCTTAAAGAGAGAAGCCAATCCTGCTGCTGCTGCTGCTGCTGCTGCTGCTGCTGCTGCTGCTAAGTCACTTCAGTTGTGTCCGACACTGTGCGACCCCATAGATGGCAGCCCACCAGGCTCCCCCGTCCCTGGGATTCTCCAGGAAAGAACACTGGAGTGGGGTGCCACTTCCTTCTCCAATGAATGAAGGTGAGAGTGAAGTCACTCAGTTGTCTCTGACTCTTAGTGACCCACTAGGCTCCTCTGTCCGTGGGATTTTCCAGGCAAGAGTACTGGAGTGGGGGGCCGTTGCCTTCTCCAAGGCAATCCTAGGCCCTATCCCATATATCTCTCTTCACAGGTGCTCTGTTAAGAAAGATTACTCTGAGATTCTTTTGTTCTTGCTTTGCCCACCAATTGGCACACTAGCTGAACTGCTCACCTGCTTCCAGTTGATCACACCCCTTTGCCTGGTGAGTCACAGGCATAGTCACACATAGACACAGAAAATCAGTGTCTAGGTCTATCCATTTATTTCTCAGATGCTTGAGTTTTTCCCACTAATTTTCAATCTCTTAACTTTCCCTCATATCTTCACTTTGTCAAGAGCGTATAGTACTAAATCTATTTTCCAGTGTAGGCTCACCCAACTAAGCCATACATGCCTCTGTAGAGTGCATTTTCTCAATTCCACCATCAGAGCCATTGATAAAAATGACTAAGTCTGATCACAGAGTAGGGTGTTGTTGACAGAATAGATTTTAAGATGGACTATAAAACACTAAATTTTCAAAGACAATGAAAATCATTCTAAATGCATCCCTTCTCCCTATGTCTATCACAATGTGTTTTATACCTAGCAGACTCTTGCGTTTGTTCAGTAAGTAAGTGAATGGACATATAAATAATTGGTCCAATGGAAACTTCTGCTGGGCAGGGAACTACATTCCCAACTGCAATGCATTAGTTTTAAGTTTAAATTTACTCAGATTAAGTTTCTATAATGTGGACAAATATTTCCATTTAAATATCTCAACCTACCCTATGAAATTCTTTTAAGGATCTTCTTCAATATATCAATACTATTAACACAACTATAACTATTTCTGCAGAGCTACCAAAGGCTGAAATGCTAATATATTCAAAGAGACAATTACAGCCATACCATTCAAAGCAGATAATTACAGCCATACCACTCAAAGCAGATAAAGCAAATCTGTGCCTACTTTTAAGAAATGCATTTGTTCAAAACGTGGGGAGCCCTTTACACATTAATGTTGAAGATGAAATAAAATGCTCATTCTCGGTATCTCAATTATTCATTTGAAGTTATTGCCCAAACCAGTATATTGGTCTCAACTTGTTTGAAGCTAAATGTTACCTACTCTCCTTCGTCTCCTTCCTTCTTTCCTTCAATATTCACTGAGCACTTAATGTGCAGACATGAAGAGAATATGTGATCCTGCTCAAAGCCAGATGTTCCTGGCTACAGCACTCCAATGAGACTGTAATGGCAGGATAGAAAAGGCACAGCAAGTAACCAACAAGATTTCTTTTATATTCCTTCACAAACATGTATTCAGGGCCAGGTACTGTTCTGTCAGTGTTCTATCAGTGTCAAAAATACCTAAAAACAAACAAAAGTCCCTACCGTCATAGGGCCCATTGAAGCAAACAAGTCTTATATTTTATTTTACTGATTCTGAACTGGTTCAGTTCAGTTCAGTCAATTTAGTCACTCAGTCATATCCGACTATTTGCCAACCCATGGACTGCAGCACGCCAGGCCTCCCTGTCCATCAGCAACACCCGGAGCTTGCTCAAACTCATGTCCATCGAATTGGTGATGCCATCCAACCATCTTATCCTCTGTCATTCCCTTCTCTTCTTGCTGTCAATCTTTCCCAGCATCAGGATCTTTTGCAAAGAGTCAGTTCTTCACATCAGGTGGCCAAAGTATTGGAACACCAGCTTCAGCCTCAGTCCTTCCAATGAATATTCAGGACTTGAAGATTTCCTTCAGGATTGACTAGTTGGATCTCCTTGAAGTCCAAGGGCTCTTAAGAGTCTTCTCCAACACCACAACTCAAAAACATCCATTTTTCACTGCTTAGATTTCTTTATGGTCCAACTCTGACATCCATACATGGCTACTGGATAAACCATAGCTTTGACTACATGGACCTTTGTCAGCAAAGCAATGTCTCTGCTTTTTAATATGCTGTCTAGGTTTGTCATAGCTTTTCTTTCAAAGAGCAAATGTCTTTTAATTTCACAGCTGCAATCACCATCTGCAGCGATTTTAGAGCCAAAGAAAATAAAGTCTGTCACTGTTCCCATTGTTTCCCCACCTATTTGCCATGAAGTTATGGGACCAGATGCCACGATCTTAGTTTTTTGAATGTTGAGTTTTAAGCCAGCTTTTTCACTCTTCTCTTCTATGGCTTAGCTGGTAAAGAATCCACCTGCAATGCAGGAGACCTGGGTTGGATTCCTGGGTTGGGACGATCCCCTAGAGAAGGGAAAGGCTACCTACTCCAGTTTTCTGGCTTGGAGAATTCCATGGACTTTATAGTCTATGGGATCACAAAGAGCAGGATACAACTGAGTGACTTTCACTCACTCACTCATGAACTGATTCAGATAATGAAAAAGATGAAAGAAAGGACAAAGAAAGCATGACCAAAAGAGAAACATGAGACAGGCAGTCAGGGAAATGGGCCTGATTTAGGTTAAGAAAATCAGAGGTTTCTTCAGTCACCTTTTTCTCTCTTCCCTGCCATGTTAAATTCTGGATGCTCCATTACCACCCAATCATGAGCAGTTGCTCTGCAGGAAACCTAACAATCTGAAACAGGCTAAGTTTACCATTTGCAGATATCTAAAACTTCCCTTCAAATCCCTAAATGTGGAGAGCTCATTGCCTATAGATCAACTGTTATCCTTTAAAAATCCATGTATAATGAAGAATAACAGTAATCCAGGTAATTACATATCTCCTCTGCTCTCAAGTCCACTACAGTTCTTTAGTAGGGGTGTTGGA
Organism: Neotragus pygmaeus; assembly: GCA_006410875.1. NCBI lineage: Eukaryota > Metazoa > Chordata > Mammalia > Artiodactyla > Bovidae > Neotragus > Neotragus pygmaeus. The sequence continues at coordinate 1,833,923 of SJYV01056326.1, forward strand.
AAAAAGTTTTCTCTACTCTTGTAGTTTCTTCTGTCTAGCTGAATAATTAAGTTCATACATATGTATGGGGAACTTGAACACAAGAGATTCCCAAAGCAGTTGGATAAAAGGAGATATATTTGTCCATTTGGACTTAGTAGAAGGAGATAGGGGTTTGGGACTTCAGGGAAAGAAAGACAATCACAGGAAGATGGAAAAGAGCAAATGCTTGGTCAACAAGTATTTGCTAGACCATGCACAGACAATGAGTGACTGAAAGTTTTTGGTCTCCAGGCCCTGCCAGGGTGCCTCAACCACACCTACCCCAGATTCTGTGTAAACATCTCAGAGGACTGTCCTCTTCCTAGTCTAAACCATTTATATAAATATTTTTAGGCATTTAGTGAAGTTAAATGGGCTTCCCTGGTGGCGCAGAGGTTAAAGTGCCTGCCTGCAATGTGGGAGACCTGGGTTCGATCCCTGGGTCAGGAAGATCCCCTGGAGAAGGAAATGGCAACCCACTCCAGTATTCTTGCCTGGAGTATCCCATGGACTGAGGAGCTTGGTGGGCTACAGTCCACGGGTCACAAAGAGTTTGCAACACTATGGACTATAGAGTCCATGGAATTCTATAGGCCAGAATACTGGATTGGGTAGCCTTTCCTTTCTCCAGGAGATCTTCCCAATCCAGGGATTAAACCCAGGTCTCCCGCATTGCAGGTGGATTCTTTACCAGCTGAGTCACAAGGGAAGCCCAAGGTAAGGCAGAGGCAAAAAGAAGGGCTTCCTGAGTCTTCTGTTTGTTTAAAATAATCAGCCTAAAATAATCCTTGAACCAAAGACACATATACTGGGATAGCAATGTCTGCTCCCTTATAAAAGCAAGGGTCTCCTTTCCTGTCTGCATTGCTTATTCATTTCACACCACCTATTCAATTAAACAACAATTGACTAGCAAAATCTGACCCTAAATTTCCTGAACTTATTATTTGAGAACTTTTCCCAAAAAAGACATTTGGAAAGAACTGATAAGACTCAAAAGCTTAGGTGAATATTTTTGCTTTGACTATATAGTTTCAAATTAGGGGCAGTGCAAATGGAGATCTTGGGATAAAGTTAATGTAAATAAAGTCTTTGTCTCTAAATGATACTAGTTCCTCAAAACTCTTTTTTCTTTTTGACTTGAACTGTTCAGCATGGACCTAACAGAAGCAGAAGATATTAAGAAGAGGTGGCAAGAATACACAGAGGAACTATACAAAAAAGATCTTCATGGCCCAGATAACCATGATGATGTGATCATTCACCTAGAGCCAGACATCCTGGAATGTTAAGTCAAGTGGGCCTCAAGAAGCATCATTACGAACAAAGCTAGTAGAGGTGATGGAATTCCAGTTGAGCTACTCCAAACCCTAAATGATGATGCTGTGAAAGTGCTGCACTCAATATGACAGCAAAATTAGAAAACTCAACAGTGGCCACAGGACTGGACAAAGTCAGTTTTCATTCCAATTCCAAAGAAAGGCAATGCCAAAGAATGTTCAAATTACCGCAAAATTGCACTCATCTCATACGCTAGTAAAGTAATGCTCAAAATTCTCCAAGCCAGGCTTCAACAGTATGTGAACCATGAAATTCTAGATGTTCAAGCTCATTTTAGAAAAGGCAGAGGAACCAAAGATCAAATTGCCAACAACAGTTGGATCATCAAAAAAGCAAGAGGGTACCAGAAAAATATCTGTTTCTGCTTTATTGACTGTGCCAAAGCCTTTGACTGTGTGGATCACAACAAACTGTGGAAAATTCCTAGAGAGATGGGAATACCAGAGCACCTGACTTGCCTCCTGAGAAATCTGTATGCAGGTCAAGAAGCAACAGTTACAACTGGACATGGGACAACAGACTGGTTCCAAATCAGGAAGGGAGTACGTCAAGGCTATTGTCACCCAGCTTATTTAACTTACATACAGAATACATCATGTGAAATGACAGGCTGGATGAAGCACAAGCTGGAATTAAGATTGCCAGGAGAAATATCAATAACCTCAGATATGCAGATGACACCACCCTTAAGGCACAAAGTGAAGAAGAACTAAAGAGGAGTCTCTTGATAAAAGTGAAAGAGGAGAGTGAAAAAGTTGGCTTAAAACTTAACATTCAGAAAACTAAGATCACGGCATCTTGTCCCATCCTTTCATGGCAAATAGATGGGGAAACAATGGAAATCATGACTGACTTTATTTGGGGGGACTCCTAAATAACTACAGATGGTTACTGCAGCCATGAAATTAATAGACATTTGCTCCTTGGAAGAAAAATTATAACCAACCCAGACAGCATATTAAAAGCAGAGACCTTACCTTGCCAACAAAGTTCCATCTAGTCAAAGCTACAATTTTTCCAGTAGTCATGTAAGGATTTGAAAGTTGGACTATAAAGAAAGCTGAGCACCAAAGAATTTATACTTTTGAACTGTGGTGTTGGAGAAGACTCTTTTAAGAGTTCCATGGACTGCAAGGAGATCAACCAGTCCATCATAAAGGAAATCAGTCCTGAATATTCATTGGAAGTGTTGCAGGAAGGGGGACCCCTTCCAGGGCCCGAAACTGGGCTCTTGTCTAACACTCAGAAATTAATTGTCTGAGGAGACACATGTGCTGACAAAGCAAGAGATTTTATTGGGAAAGGGCACCCAGGTGGAGAGCAGTAGGGGAAAGGAACCCAGGAGAACTGCTCTGCCGCGTGGATTGCAGTCTCAGATTTTATGGTGATGGAATTAGTTTCAGGGTGGTCTTTGGTCAATCATTCTAATTTAGAGTCTTTCCTGGTGCCGCATGCATTGCTTAGCCAAGATGGATGCTAGTGAGAGGGATTCTGGGAAGTGGATGGACACGCGGTGTCTCCTTTAGACCTTTCCTGAACTCTTCTGGTTGGTGGTGGCTTATTCGTTCCGTATTCCATACCAGGATCTCCTGTCATAAAACAATTCATGCAAATGGTTACTATGGTGCCTGGCCAGAGTGGGCGGTTTCAATCAGTGTGCTTTGCCTAACAGAAGGACTGATGTTGAAGCTGAAACTCCAATGCTTTGGCCACCTGATGGGAAGAATTGACTCATCNCATAAAACAATTCATGCAAATGGTTACTATGGTGCCTGGCCAGAGTGGGCGGTTTCAATCAGTGTGCTTTGCCTAACAGAAGGACTGATGTTGAAGCTGAAACTCCAATGCTTTGGCCACCTGATGGGAAGAATTGACTCATCTGAAAAGATACTGATGCTGGGAAAGATTGAAGGCGGAAGGAGAAGGGGACAACAGAGGATGAGGTGGTTAGATGGCATCACTGACTCAATGGACATGAGTTTGAGTAAGCTCCGGGAGTTGGTGATGGACAGGGAGGCCTGCAGTCCATGGAGTTGAAAAGAGTTGGACAAGACTAAGGGACTGAACTGAACTGAACTGTTAGACCCACTTGCAGTCAAATTCAATCACATTCATTAGCATTTCTAAAGAATGGAAGCTACTCAAAACAGCTGCATTGTCTTTCCCTTTCAACTAAAATGCAGCTTTTTCCTCTAAATGGAGAAATCTCTCTTTAGTTACAGGATTCTTTCTGCTTGGCACCCATAATTTTCAATGGTGGAGCCAACCCTCACGAAACAGGAAGTGTAATCCCATTTCATCTCATTTGAAAGAAATTGTAAATACTTAGTAATGATGGAAACTGTGGCTTAAAGAAAAACACAATAATAATAATAATAACAGTAGAAGGAAAAATGCACGTGAGACAAAGTAACAGTCACTTAAATGAACTAATTCTTTGTCCCTGAACTAACACTATCATTATCAAAGATATTTAATATATTCCCTGTGGAAAGCAGGCTGTAGACTGTCAGACTTTCTTCTTTTTCACTGGCTATTTCACTGGAACATTTGAAATAGCCACTGGAACATTTCATCTTTTTAATTTCTTAGGTCTATATGAATAATATTCCATACACTTCAAATCATAAAATTACCTACTTTTTTTACAGATGGATATTGATAGAAATATTATTGCAGGAAAGAACCAAGGGTTTATAAGTTAATCTTTTTTTCACTGACATAGAAAACCACCTTTCATGATGCCCAGTTAAAAATTCTGCCTGTAATTCAATGTAAATCCAATTTTGTGCAGTTAAAGCTTAGAGAATATGCTGTTATTTACAAAGGAAAATGGTGCACTAACCCTTCTTGAGAAGGACAAGCCCTGGGCCTGTGTTTTAAAAAAGTTTCCCAATGATCTTTAAGATATTCTGCTGTCCCTTGTGACGGTTCTATCAGACAAGGTTAGAGGGGCTTTGTGTTACCATGGGCTGGAGACTTCACTAGTTTCAAGTCCTGATCCAAAGAACTAAGCAGGCACAGAGATTAAGAAAGTGGTGGGCATGCTGAAAGTATGGAAACAGATCATTTATAATCGCATCTGAATGAAACAAAAGACAATGCAAGATTGAATCAATCTTCTGTTTCCAGTAGATGTCATATTGAATTAAAACACTGTAATTTATAAAAAGCTGACCAAAAGAACTTTTGGAAATGAAGCTGCTCATTAGTGGAATCTACTAATAGCAGCTGGGTCTGGTGCTATAGACAGTAGGAATAGCAGCAGTCAGGGCTCTTGCTACTAATGGATGTTTTTGGTTTGGGTTTTTTTTTAAGTGTCTCACATGTGATTTGCTCAAATTACTGCACTTGTGAAATTAGTAAATCCCTAAACAGGTGTGTCAGAGGCACTTTCTATGTTTAAACCTGGCACACCAATTCCCTTCATAGAAACTGCTGCTGACCTGGGCTGAGTAACTCTCTAATAAGAAAGAAAATATGAATCTGAGACCACAAGTGATAATCAGACTGATTCTAAAATTTCATGAGATGTAAATCCTTCTTAAAGGAATTTTTCAATTCATGCATATGGGGAACAGTAAGTCAGAAATGTCAAACTGCAAATGACAATTCCCTGCAAAAGCGCATCCCTATAATGAAACTGAAAATTGTGCGTAGTTTTTCACATGTTACAGGAAACTGATTGGAGAATAGCTCTATAAAGAAACACAAAGGATCCAAGAGAGGAGTACTAGCAAATTCGTGCTGTATTCTATTAGGGACTCCCCCAGCTGGGGAGAAACAACAGCATTTCCTTGTCCTATCAGCCCAAGGAGAACAAGTATCTGAGCATTAGACTCCCAGTGGAAAGTGTGCCCATCAACTTTCCTGAGTTTCTGTCATGGTGGATGCAGAGATCCAAGCTGACAGTGTATGGTTCTAAAAGATTTCATCCATTCTGCAGCAAATTTTGCCAGATAAATCCTACTGTTCAAAACTTATTTTGACCCTGTTCTGCTAACATATTTGCCTAATATGTATGACCATCTTGGCTTCCCTGGTGGCTCAGCGGTAAAGAATCCACCTGCAATGCAGGAGACACAGGAGACAAAGGTTCAATCCCTGGAAGGGGAAGATTCCCTGGAGGAGGGCATGGCAACCCACTCCATTTTCTTGCCTGGAGAATCCCATGGACAGAGGAGCCTGGTGAGCTATAGTCCATGGGATCACAGACTCTGACACAACTGAAGCAACTTAGCACACATGCACACATGACCCTTTTACTCAAGTGTTGGTATAGGTAGAAAAAGAGACACTAGTGTTCAAAACCATGATTGAAATGGATGGACACAAGTATGGGTATGTGCCCTCCTCCTGAAGATATATATAACATAATAACAGCAATAATAATACTAGCTGTGGTTTACTGAGCTTGTATTTTGTCCTGGAGACAACAATAAATACTTCAAATGCATCCACCTTCTTAATTTATACAACAATGCTATGAGTAAGGTATTATTATTAATCCACTTTATGGTTAAGAAAATGGAACGAGGCAAAAACAGATGGAATTCTTGCTCTTGACATATAGCTGTCAAACAGTATAGCAGGACTAGTCTTCAAAATTCTCCATCACCAACTCCATGCATTTAACTAGGATGTTAAACTCCCTTGCTTCATAATAGTTAAAATATCTCTCTGTCCTAGCTGAGCAATTGTCCTGTGTAATCTTGCAAGACTGTCGAGAGAATCATCCAATCATTTGACCATGTTATGCATGACCCTTGCTCAGACAATAGAGTCTGCCTGCAATGCGGGAGACCCAGGCTCAATCCTTGGGTTGGGAAGATCCCCTAGAGAAGGGAATGGCATCCCACTCCTGTATTCTTGCCTAGGGAATTCCATGGCAGAGGATCCTGGTGGCCTATAATCCATGGGGTCACAAAGTCAGACACAACTGAGCAACTTTCCCATTCACTACTATCTAAAATCTCTTTTGGGCTTCCTGGTTGCTCAGCTGGTAAAGAATCTGCCTGCAATGAGGAAGACCTGGGTTTGACCCCTGGGCTGAGAAGATCCCCTGGAGAAGGGAATGGCTAACCACTCCAGTATTCATGGAATTCTAGAGAATTCCATGGACTGTATAATCCATGGGGTCACAAAGAATCAATATTTTGGGGCTTCCCTGGTAGCTCAACTGGTGAAAAATCTGCCTGCAATGCAGGAGATCCTGGTCTGATTCCTGGGTAGGGGAGATCCCCTGGAGAAGGGATAGGCTACCCACTTTAGTATTCTTGGGCTTCCCTAGTGGCTCAGCTGGTAAATAATCTGCCTGCAATGTAGGAGACCTGGGTTCGACCCCTGGGTTGGAATGATCCCCTGGAGACGGGAACGGCTAACCACTCCAGTATTCTGGCCTGGAGAATTCCATTGACTGTATAGTCCATGGGCTCACAAAGAGTCAGACATGACTAAGCAGCTTTCACTTTCACTTTCATGACATACATGGCTTCAGTTCAGTTCAGTTCAGTTCAGTCACTCAGTCGTGTCCAACTCTTTGTGACCCCGTGAATCCCAGCACGCCAGGCTTCCCTGTTCATTACCATCTCTCAGAGTTCACTCAGATTCACGTCCATCGAGTCCGTGATGCCATCCAGCCATCTCATCCTCTATCTTCCCCTTCTCCTCCTGCCCCCAATCCCTCCCAGCATCAGAGTCTTTTCCAATGAGTCAATCCTTCACATGAGGTGGCCAAAGTAGTAGAGTTTCAGCTTTAGCATCATTCTTTCCAAAGAAATCCCAGGGTTGATCTCCTTCAGAATGGACTGGTTGGATCTCCTTGCAGTCCAAGGGACTCTCAAGAGTCTTCTCCAACACCGCAGTTCAAAAGCATCAATTCTTTGGCGCTCAGCCTTCTTCACAGTCCAACTCTCACATCCATACCTGACCACAGGAAAAACCATAGCCTTGACTAGATGGACCTTTGTTGGCAAAGTAATGTCTCTGCTTTTGAATATANTGCATAGATTTTTGGGCTGTGTGCCACGGTGGCCCTTCACTGAGGTTCGGGCTGTGTGCCACGGTCGCCCTACGCCGAGACCCATGCAGTGTGCCCTGGTCATCCTGCACCAAGGTCCGGCCTGTGTGCTGCAGTCGCCCTGTGTCGAGATCCGGGATGTGTTCTGCCGTCAGCTGGTGATGAGTTTAGTCCTGTTTTCCATGGTCGCCCTACACCGAGGTCCCAGCTGTGTTCCGCGGTCGGCTACTGATGTGTTCTGAGCTCTGTACTCCAGTCGCCCTGAGCAGATTTCTGGGCTGTGTGCCACGATCTCCCTTCACTGAGGTTCGGGCTGTGTGCTGCGGGTGCCCTGTGTCGAGATCCAGTCTGTGTGCCATGGTATCCTTGAATCGTGTTCCAGGCTATGTGCCATGGTAGCCTTGTGCTGACGACCAGGCTGTGTGCTGTGGTCGCCCTTCATTGAATACCGGGCTATGTGCCACAATCGCATTGCGCCGAGGTTCGGGCTGTGTGACATGTTAGCCTTGTGCTGAAGTATTCAGGCCGTGTGCCGTCGTAGCCTTGCATCGCGGTCCGGGCTGTGTGCCGCAGTTGCCCTGAGCCAATGTCCGGTCTGTGTGCCACGGTCGCCATCTCCCGAGGTCGGTGCTGTGTGCCAGGGTCGCCCTGCGCCGAGGTCCATGCTGTGTGCCTCGGTCGCTCGTAACTGTGGTTCGGGCCACAGTCGCCCTGTGCTGAGGTCCGGCCTGTGTGCCATGGTAGCCTTGAACAGAGTTTCAGGCTGTGTGCCGTGGTAGCCTTGTGCCGAGTTCCAGGCTGTGTGCTGCGGTCGCCCTTCACTGAGGATCGGGCTGTATTACACTATCACACTGTGCCAAGTTTCGTGCTGTGTGTCATGTTAGCCTTGCACCGAGGTCAGCCTGTGTGCCACAGTCGCCCTGCACCGAGGTCCGGCCTCTGTGCCATGGTCACACTGCACCTCGGTCTGGCCTGTGTCCCGCTGTCGCCCTGTGCCGAAATCCGGGCTGTGTTCCGCAGTCAGCTAGAAACCAGTTACTGGATGTGTGTCACGGTCGCCCAACACTGAGGTCTGTTCTGAGTGTCATGGTCACCCTGCTCTGAGGTCCAGACTGTTTCGTAGTCGGCTAGCAACGAGTTCCAGGATGTGTGACATGGTCGCCCTTCTCTGAGATTCGGGGTGTGTGCCACGGTCACCCTGTGCCGAAGTCCGGGCTGTGTTTGAGGTTGGCTAGCG
>SJYV01056326.1:1843143-1854305 GCA_006410875.1 Neotragus pygmaeus
TTCTAAGGCCCACTTGACTTCACATTCCAAGATGTCTGGCTCTAGATTAGTCTTCACATCATCATGATTATCTGGGTCGTGAAGATTTTTTTGTACAGTTCTTCCGTGTATTCTTGCCACCTCTTCTTAATATCTTCTGCTTCTGTTAGGTCCAGACCATTTCTGTCCTTTATCGAGCCCCTCTTTGCATGAAATGTTCCATTGGTGTCTAATTTTCTTGAAGAGATCTCTAGTCTTTCCCATTCTATTCTTTTCCTCTATTTCTTTGCATTGATCACTGAAGAAGGCTTTCTTATCTCTTCTTGCTATTCTTTGGAACTCTGCATTCAGATGTTTATATCTTTCCCTTTCTCCTTTGCTTTTCACCTCTCTTCTTTTCACAGCTATTTGTAAGGCCTCCCCAGACAGCCATTTTGCTTTTTTGCATTTCTAAGCTCTCTAGAACAGTGCTAATCTATAGAACTCCCAGCAGTGTTAGAAGTACTCTAAAAAGTTGCACTGTTCAGTGTGGTAGCCACTAGTCACCTGTGACTACTGAGCATTTGAAATGTGTCCAGTGTGACTAAAGAACTGAATTTTTTATTTAATTTAATTTTAATTAATTCAAATTTAAATAACCACATATGGCTAGTGACCACTATGGCATAGCGCCTCTCTAGAAGGAAAACACGATGCTCACCGAACTGAAACTATTTAACTTAAATAACGTTTCTTGAGAGCCTACTATACATCACATCCAGTAAGAGACGTTATAAAGAATACAGCGAACAAAATAGACATTGATTTCTGACCAAAAGGGAGAATAAGATAGAGGATCCACAGAGGTTAGAGAAGATTAAGAGAGTGTGGCATCATATAAAGTCATGGTCCTGCTCTACTGTGTACACAGCTATTGAAAAGACAAGAAAAAAACACAATTATGAGCTGGATCTGTCATTACCAGAAAGGTTATCACCTTATCCAGAGTAGTTTCAGTGAAATAAATGAACGATCATCCAGATTGGAATTGGTTAGAGTAAATAGAGTTACAAAAATGAAGACAAAGATGACTTGCATAGACAATACTCGAGAATTAAGAGTAAAGGGGGGAATAAAGAAGTGAGGGTGATATCAGAAAGGATATGCACGATCCAGGCATCTGGTATTCTGCATATATGTAGGCCCAAGGAAATAATCTACTTAACAGAGAAGAGAAAAACTGGCAAGGCAGAAGAAGTTGGGGGGTAATGGAAGGGAATATTATCCAGAGACCAGTGAGTGGTCTGGCCTGGCTCAAAGGAAGGACACTTCCCCAGATAAGAGCAGGAGGAAGAAGACAGCACAAGTGAGGAGAGGCCTGCAGGTTTACCCGCTCATCCAGCTGAGCCTGGCTCCCCTGGAGCCTTCCTGAGCCAGGCTGTTGTTCAGTCACTAAGTCGTGTCTGACTCTTTGCAGCTCCATGGACTGCAGCGCACAAGTCCTCCCCGGCCCTCATTATCTCCCAGAATTTCCCCAAGTTCATGTCCATCGAGTCAGTGATGCTCTCCAATCATCTCATCCTCTGCCACCATCTTCTTTTGCCTTCATTCTCTCCCAGCATCAGGGTCTTTTCCAATGAGTTGGCTCTTCGCAGCAGGTGGGCAGGGTCTTGGAACTTCAGCTTCAGCATCAGTCCTTCCAATGAATATTCAGTGTTGACTTCCTTCAGGATTGACTTTTTTAGTTGCAATCTAAAACATCATCTAGTATCCAAGCATAATTGAAAAGCAATTAAATATTTTTGCAGTTTCTGGAGAAATCCCCAAAGGAAGTTGCATTAGTAACATACAATTAAAAAAAAAAAAATTTCCTAAACTTCTCCACCTGTCTGTCTCTCTCTGTCTCTCTCTCTGTCTCTGTCTCTTTCTCTTTCTTGTTTCCATCCCTATCATTTCCCACCATTCCAAAATCTCAAGAAAGTCTCTTACTAAAAATATAAATGAAGTGAGATGAAATGATGTCTAGCGCTAGCTCTAAAATTTTATGATTCTATAAATGATAGAACCTGATATTTAAAACTCCACCTTTTCATTTGTGAGCAGCACAGCAAGCTCGGAGGAATTTTGAAGGTTATTAAGGGTTTTTTAAATAAAGTTACTAAGATACCATATCATACAGTATGTAAAAATTTAATGTGGAAAATTCCAAAATTGCAAGGGACATAATATGAGGGGGAAAAGGTTTAGGGCAGGCAGGGTTTGGAAATGGAGGAGGAGGAGGAAGAAGAAGAGATCACAGAAATAAGTAGGAACCAGGGCCAGTATTGCCAAGCCCTGAGGAGAAAATTAGAGATGTAGATGGAGGCATAACATCTGCTTTTCTGTTCCAAGCAGCTCTTGTTTCCAAGTTCACCTCTTCTTTCCTTGCCTCAGCCAGACCCTGGCTCCCTTTTCTTTGAAATAATCTAAATAGCAAAAAAACTCACCAAACAATGGAAATCACTGTTATATCACATCCCAAATGAGATGGGTGGACTTGAGCACATAGGATGATAATATTACAACCAGGATTTTCTGGTTTTTTGTTTTGTTTTGTTTTGTTTTAATTGAAGGGGATGCAAAGGGAGGAGGTAAAGTAACTTACCTCTTAAGCTGTTTGTTTGAAAATAATATGCAGAAAGGGAAAAACAATCCTCAGCTAACAACTGCCTTCCTTGCCATCTGCTTAATCTAAACATTAGCATATCACATATCTGGGTGAACTCAAATTGCACTAGAAACAGAGTGTTCTGTTCTACTTTTTCAGACCCTTAATGGAGGAGTCAAGTGAGAATTCTCTATGGGATTATATGGGCTTTATGGGCTTCCAACACACACATTTAGGGCCACGTTTTCAGTCCAGCCTTAACTCATCATACTATGACTGGAGGCAAAATTGTGCCTGGCTTAATTAGCACAAGTACTAATCAAGTACTAATGAAATTTGCCCACAAGCATTTCTTCAGACTAGGGCACAAGTAGTGCGCACAATTTCCGTATATATCACTTAGCATGTCAGCACAAAAGGAGGGAAGAAATGAACAATTCTTTCCTAAAATTTGCTTCGGGCTAACCACAGGCAAATATCATCTTTACCCAGAAGCAATACATTAGTTGCATCAGTGTAAACTTCGTAAACCCCAAATGTGCAAATTGCATCCCAATTTGCCATATTAGGTTGCAAATTTATAAAAATATAAACAATGTTATTAATGAAAACACTTCATTCTCACTGTTTTATGAGCTATTTAAGACCTGAATTTGGAAATGAGTGTGATCTATAATATAGCTTAAAACACACAGGCACCCTTTCAAGCTAAAACATCAATTCTCAAAGGTAGTAGTCATGTTGGAAAACAGACCGATTTATTTAAACTCAGAAGAGTGAAAAAAAGGAGGTCCAATTTTTATCCCTTCCATCAGTGATAGGTTCCTAGTCCTCTTTCTGTGTTTGAAATCTGCTATTTAGATCTGTCCAAACATAAGAGCTTACTTACAACACAAATATCAATTACTCTAAGGAAGATGCCTTCAATCTATCAATTAAATCATACTAATCGGAGATGCGGTAAGCACGCTGAAATAAGTACTTATGTAATCGAGCTTCACAAATAAGCAACATTTTGCTCTGGGTATCTCACAGTTTTGCCAAAAATGAAATCCTGGGTCATCCCATTTCAGGGAGCACAGGGAGGCAGTGATTCATTCTCAGAGCAAGGTCATATTAAAAAGCCAGGCAGAAAATTAAGAGAGGACTCTAGGAGGAAGGAAGCTGCCATCTCTTCTGCCCTGTAAACTACACCCCTTCCTCAAAGAGCTGTTACATTTCTCCTGGGGAAAGATGTCACCTTTAAGGAGCTGAAACTTACCCACTTGAACAGGTGCGAAGGCCAGACAACCGGTTGTTCTCTTTATGGACTATCGACAAAGATCACTTAAAAAAATGATGATCACTGGTGAGTGGTAAAAACCAGCCAATTCACAAAATGCCTTCAAAAAATGAAACTCAGGAGAGAAGAAAGAAAATTGACCAGAAGCAGGGTAACAGATACAACCTGTCACCTGTGGTCCCACGCAGTGAAAGCCTCCTACAGGGCCACCGAAGTTAAAAACAGGTTAATTTTGACACTGACGTCTCTTGCCCTTTCAAAGATGAAGTTGTCTAGGTATTATGTTATACTCATCTTTTGGTCTGTAAACAGATCTAACATCTCTACAGAACAGTGGAAGGGGGAAAAAAGGAAATTTCTTGTCATTAATGTTTTGTTTTTCTTGATTACATATATGTTTGTGAACTATAAAGAGTATGCAAATTTCACATAGTGTAGAAGCAAGCAAAATTCATGTGGACCGCAGACATTAACAAAACCCATGTCTGACATTCTTCAAAGGAAACAAGGGCCCCATCTGCTGATGTTTAAATGTACTACAGTAGCAAACAGATTAAAAGGAGCATATGAGACAAGAAATTCTGGCACTAAAATACAAATAAAGTGCCTACAGGTGCCGAATCTGAGCAGCAGAAGGCACCTTTAGAAGTTAGAGACTTATGTATTGGGACATACCTGCAGGGCAGTCTTTCCAAGCAGATAAGTAGTTATTTTGGTTTTTATATTTGGGTTTTATATTAGTCCTCAGGAAAGGAGCTCCAAGCATACAGTCTTCCCCAGCCACCACTTCTCTCCTGAGAGACCGCTGGTTGGAGCAAGTGTTCTTGTGCCTCTAATGGGGGCATTCTTGCTTTTAAGGGACTTGAAAGAGTTTTTTATCTTAATGGGTTTTGAAGCTTCCCCTTTTGATGAGAAAGAAGACATCCCAATCGCTTCTCAGCCTTATCTCCAATGTGAGACGACTCTGGGTCCTCTCTCTCAAGTTTATGCTGTTTCTTATCATTGCAGCAGCTGAATGAGTAAAGCATAAGAGGGAAAAACTGAGATGGATTAGAATAATGTATTTTGGAGTTCTGTTCATAGCTGTGTCAAATATTCACTATTTGACCTTTTTCTACCTAGTTTTATTCACCTTAAAAGAAAGGTGTCAGACTGTGTGAACTTTAAATGCCTTTCTTCCCAGCTCTAAAATCCATTGTATTATCCAGAAGGGTAGAGACAGTATCATATAGATCTTTATATCAACATAGCACATTGCATGCATTAGGTGCGCCATAAAAATGTGTTAAATGGACATGTTTTCTGTCAAAAAAATATTTGTCATGTAACTATCTTCTTTATCCAATTTTGCCATTTAAGTTTATTATACCCCTTTTATATTTGGAACTTAATAATACCTGTAGCTAATCCAGCAGTAAAGAACCCACCTGCCATTGCAGGAGACATGGTGGGTTCAATCCCTGGGTTGGGAAGATCCCCTAGAGAAGGAAATAGCAACTCACTCCAGCATTCTTGCCTGGGAAATCCCAGACAGAGGAGCCTGGTGGGCTACAGTCCATGGTGTCGAAAAGAGTCAGATATGACAGCAACTAAGCGTACCTGGAGCAGACAGTTTACTTGGGATAACACAGACTCCCTTCCGCCTTTATTTACAAAACTACCTCAGTGTTCTTAGGAACAATTATCTGCCCTCCACTATGAGTAGCACTGGTGGGACTATCAGGCAGGCTTCTCTCCGATCTCTCTTCTATGAGTCGTGAGCGTATGAACCAAGCCTGGCCCACTCTCTACCATGGCTTTGAGTCATATGCAGAGTAAAAGCAAAAAGGGTGGTTCATTCTAGAAGCATGTTCTGAAATAGCTGTCCACTGGTGCCTGTGACCTTGGCCCCTAGACTCTAGGAGCTGACCTAGTTTCTGTCCTATTTCTGAGATGGATTCTCCAGCCTTTCCTTCAGGCAACTGGAGCATGAGGCCGAGCTACTATCCAGGCTTCTGAAAACATTTATTTTCTGCATAAGCAGTGTGGTGGACATTTGCTGGTTGTATTTCCCACGTGAATCTCCCTTGCCTGTTTTCTAACAGCATCCGGATGTCCCAGTCATGCAGTTAGTGTAGAATTGACTCCCTCTGTCTCTCCAGGGGTAGATCTTGATTGGTTCAAGCTAATTATCACATCTCCTCCCTTGGCCACAGCAAATGGTTCAGAAATGGACATTTAACTATATAACTGAATTTGGGCCAATCAAATATAAGACATGTTTACTGGGGACTCTGGGGAAGAGGTTACTTCTATTTTCTGTGGAAATTATTTTAAAACTTGCTCTCTTTATCAGTGGATGTGAAGCATGAAACCCTAGTTGTATCAGCATCAGTAACTACCTTATTATCAAAAGAGGAACCAGTCTCAAAACGAAGCCAACACTTTGAAAACTATAATGAGAAGAAAGAAAGAAGCTACATCCTTGGAGATAATGTAACAAGCCTGAAACCTGGACTTTTGAGCTGTATGAGGTGGTGTATTCCCTTTGTTGTTTAAGCCATTTTAATTTGGATATTCTATTTCTTAACACTGAAATTGTCCTAAACAATATCCAGTCTGTTTCTCTCGGTAAGAACCAAAGCACTTCAGCAGACACAGCATTCATTTAGGAATCTGACTTTCCAGGAAAATGAATCAATGAAAATGACTGTAAGTTTTGTTCTTACAGTCTATACTATTATCTCGTTTTTTCAATGTGATGCTTGATGTGGTATTTCAATATCATACTTGCTTTTTTCTTTACATTGGTGAATCCTGTTCAGTCTGCAGTCCACTATTCCCACCATTCGCCTCTTCTATTGGAAGATTGTCTTTTTTCTTCCTTTATTTACTTATTTCAGTATTTGCCATTTATCTTGTTTTCCTAAGTAATTCTCAAGTATATATAAGTCTTTTTCAGACAGTAAGCAAATTTTGCCTTCTAAAGTACCTGGCAAGTATACCACACAGTAGGTGTCTGTGTGAAGAATGAACGAAGGGCTTTATGTCCCAAACCACTCTACTTTATTAATTTAATGAATACTCTCCTACTGCTTCTCTGGGGTCAAATAAACGAATTTTATCAGAGGTCCAGCAAGGTCTTAGCTTGGGAGCTGTGGTTATTGAAACAATAATGATGTGGTCACCTGTGACTGGGAGAGTCAACCTAAATCCTTTTTGGATAAATCCTTGATTTTCCTCTGTTGCACTTACCCCAACTGTCCTTTCTCTCAGTAATAGAAGGGAAACTGGATGGACCACCTCCCTGATTACAACACCATCTCTCATCATCTGAATCACTTATTTCACACCTAGTTCCCAGTCACCTCGAACATATCAGCTCCTTCTGTTTCACCTCTTTCCAGTCAGTCTCCTTTGTTTCTGATCCATCTCACCTGTGGGACCTTCACTCCCCAACTTGCTCAGACTGAAACAGCAGCTTTTCCTGTCCCTCATCCACCACATATTAAAGCCATTGAAAATGGCTGATTCTATATCAGCAATATTTAGCATATTACCTCCTCCACTCCCATTTTCTGTTTGGGACTCTTTTAAACTCTTAATTGAACTATCATTCTACTTCGTGTCTCCCCCTCCAGTCCTGCCACATTTATATACATTTTTCATTTTTCTCCAGGGTGATGTATCTAAGATGTAAGTGTGACTTTGTCATTCCCCTGAATAAGACAATGGTTTCCTATTACTTTCATTGTGCCCTCTAACCTGGATCCTGCCTGCTCTGTTCTTACCTCTCACCACTTTGGACGCTGCTACTAAAGTTCCAGGAAGATTAAACAACATGTGGTTCAGTCTCTGAAACATATTCTTCCTACTGTATTCCTTATGGCTCGTACTATTTTCTCTGCCTAGGATACCTTTCCACCACTTCTTTCCTAGCTAACTTTGACTAAACCTGCTTGAGTGTCACCTTCCCCAAGGGGTATGTTCTGACTTCCCCTAGATTTGGCCAAGTGATTAAATTCTATGAGCCTAGAGAATTCTGAACCCCATCAAGTTTTAGCATTACAAAGCCAAGTTTGAAGTAGACATATCAACATACTGCCTATACTCTGCCTTCTTGTGTAGCCTTTGATGAACTTAGACTTGATTTTACCATGTGATCTTACTTTCCTGTTCCTACTGATTGGATCAGGGGTAGGTACACAGTGTCAAAGGGCAGCCAGGACTGCATTTTAAAAAAATGTGTTGGACCAATTCTATCATGCCTGTGAGTATTTTGAACTAAGTAATACAGAGAAAACTTTAGAAACATAGGAAAATTCTAAAAACCCTTATGTAGAGAAAAATATTGATCAATTCCCTCACCCCTCACAAAAAAAGATTTAAGTGAGCAGAAATCACACATAAGTAGAAGGTATATGATACAGAAGTAAAGAGAGTCTGCTGAGGACTAGTGAAGTCCCACTCTGAAATGAGTGAAATCCCCAGGACCACCTGCATCCAGAACCACCTTTCAGTTCTTGCTCTTCTGAAGTCAAGAAGCTATTGTGTGCTATCTTCTTACAATAATCTTTGTAACACAAGATGTATGAGCTGAGTCTTAGTTCTAGTAAGTAAAGGGGTCTGATCAAAACAGCACTGAATTTTCTGCTATCTTCATTGGTGTTTATCACTAGCTTACATGCTTTCTAGGGAAAAAACATATATAGCATCTGCAACATAGTAAATACTAAACAGAATAGATATTGAAATCCATGAATGAGAAATTAAATAGAAGGTGTGTAGAGCAGGTGATGGGGATCTATTGCCAGTAAACTTACCTTAACTATAAGGAAATTTACATAAAACAATAAAACAGTATACTTGTCTCATCAATACTTAAAGATTCTTTATTTTCAAGTGATTATCATGTAAGAGAAATTTTTCCACACTTTACCTTGTACTTATAAAATATGGTATTTGAAATTTGATGCTATATAAAATATTGTAGGTTAAACAAGGACTATTTAATGATCACCTATGTGCGTAACACATTGCTGTGTTGTGCTTAGTTGCTCAGTCATGTCCAAATCTTTATAACCCCATGGACTGTAGTTCACCAGCCTCCTCTGTCCATGAGTATTCTCCAGGCAAGAATAGTAGAGGGGGTTGCCATGCACTCCTCCAGGCAACTTCCCAACCCAGGGATCAAACCCAGGTCTCCCACAATGCAGGCAGATTCTTTACCATCTGAGCCACCAGGGAAGCCCAAGAATACTGGAGTGGGTAAGCCTATCCCTCCTCCAGGGGATCTTCCTGACCCAGGAATCAAACCGGTGTCTCCTGCACTGCAGGCAGATTTGTTACCAGCTGAGCTCCCAAGGAAGCCCTAGCACATTTCGAGCCACCAGGGAAGCCTGCTATGAAAGATACTAAAATATATAAACATAAAATTGCTATTACTGATACCCTTATTTTTAGCATCTGTCCTTTCTAATGTTTCATCATCACCCTGTTCCCTGATCTTTACGATGTATTTTGAAAGTAATTTAATCATCCTATACCTTGCTCATAAAAGCTTTCAAAAATGGAGTATTTTTTAAATGCCACAAGTTCTAGCTTCTTGCCCCAGTTAATCTAGTAAAGGCACAGTGAAATATTATCAACCATAGACAATTTTTTTGACTACTTCAGCCACAATAAAGAGATTATGAAAATTCTAAATGCCTTGCAACTTAAAGTATATAAACTCTATTTTTCAAACTGTATGAATAGCTAGAAGAAGCAGCTAAGAGGAAAGGCAAGCAGGGAATTGTAGAATAAAACTTTCATAAAGTCTCTGAGATGTCTAGTGAGGAAGTCTTAGGGCTGACTGTTAGGATGATTTAAAACCTTAAACACTATTTTGTTGACACATAATTCTTTTATATATTTTCAGTATATAAATTGTGAGCTTCTCTAAAGGAAACAGTTTTTCACAGCAAAAAACAAAGCAAAAAGCTTCTAACTCTTATTACATTTTAAGCACTAGATAACTTTGCAAGTGGGTAACCAAGTTTATGAAATCATGTAAGTCAGCACTCTGTGAATTGGTGTGGCAGGAAGCGTCTCCGAAGCAGACTTTCTATTGACATGTGTCTAACTGTTTTCACATTTAATATTTTTCCTTATGGTTGTTAGTGTACCACAAAAATATGGAAATGTGAAAACCAATAGACTCTGTGGCTGCAGATTGGATAGTAACTAATGCAGACAGGAGTTGTTTTTTTTTCCCTTTGGAAACTTGGAAAGCTTTGAGCAGTAACAGGGTTTTTATTCCTTTAAAAGAAGCCTCTCTTATTCACAACACTATTTCCACTAAACATAATATCAGGATAGAGGTTGTTTTTCATTTACTACATTGGGAGGAAAAACAGTGCTCAACATATATGTATTAATACTCAATGAAAAAATAGATTGAAAATTAAGAAAGCAGTAGGGGATAGAAATGAGGGTATAGTGGGGATTGAGGCAAAAGCTTTCTTTTTTTTTTAAACAAAATTTTCTAAAATTCTAGGCCCCACCTAAGGTGGCTATCACCATGGCATTTCATAACGTGAAAAAGAACAATGAGTCGTTCTTGGATCAGATAAGGTTGTTTTCAGAAATCAGATGACCATTCAGTTCAGTTGCTCAGTCGTGTCGGACTATTTTTGACCCCAGGGACTGCAACACGGCAGGCCTCCCTGTCCATCACCAACTCCAGGAGTTTACTCAAACTCATGGCCTTTGAGTCAGTGATGCCATCCAACCATCTCATCCTCTGTCGTCCCCTTCTCCTCCCACCTTCAGTCTTTCCCAACATCAGGGTCTTTTCCAATGAGTCAGTTCTTCCCATCAGGTGGCCAGAGTACTGGAGTTTCAGCTTCAATATCAGTCCTTCCAATAAACACTCAGGACTGATCTC
This sequence comes from Neotragus pygmaeus, assembly GCA_006410875.1. Classification (NCBI taxonomy): domain Eukaryota; kingdom Metazoa; phylum Chordata; class Mammalia; order Artiodactyla; family Bovidae; genus Neotragus; species Neotragus pygmaeus. The sequence goes on from SJYV01056326.1 coordinate 1,853,938, forward strand.
CTTTAGGATGGACTGGTTGGATCTCCTTGCAGTCCCAGGGACTCTCAAGAGTCTTCTTCAACACCACAGTTCAAAAGCATCAATTCTTCAGTGCTCAGCTTTCTTTACAGTCCAACCTTCACATCCATATATGACTACTGGAAAAACCATAGCCGTGATTAGATGGACCTTTGTTGGCAAAGCAATGTCTCTGCTTTTAATATGCTGTCTAGGTTGGTCATAACTTTCCTTCCAAGGAGTAAGCATCTGTTAGTTTCATGGCTGCAATCACCATCTGCAGTGATTTCGGAGCCCCCCAAAATTAAGTCAGCCACTGTTTCCACTGTTTCCCCATCTATTTGGCATGAAGTAATGGGACCTGATGCCAT
>SJYV01056326.1:1854451-1879283 GCA_006410875.1 Neotragus pygmaeus
CTATTTGGATCCAGTCTGTTCCATGTCCAGTTCTAACTGTTGCCTCCTGACCTGCATACAGGTTTCTCAAGAGGCAGGTCAGGTAGTCTGGTATTCCCATCTCTTTCAGAATTTTCCACAGTTTATAGTGATCCACACATTCAAAGGATTTGGAATAGTCAATAAAGCAGAAGTAGATGTTTTCTGGAACTCTCTTGCTTTCTCGATGATCCAGCAGATGTTGACAATTTGATCTCTGGTTCCTCCACTTTTCTAAAACCAACTTGAACATCTGGAAGTTCACAGTTCATGTATTGTTGAAGTCTGGCTTGGAGAATTTTGAGCATTACTTTACTAGCGTGTGAGATGAGTGCAACTGTATGGTAGTTTGAGCATTCTTTGCATTACCTTTCTTTGGGATTGGAATGAAAACTGACATTTTCCAGCCTGTGGCCACTGCTGAGTTTTCCAAATTTGTTGGCATATTGAGTGCAGCATTTTCACAGCTTCATCTTTTAGGGTTTGAAATAGCTCACGGGAATTTTACCATTCATTAACCCATTCACTCATTTATCCACCAAATATTTGCTAAGCAGGGAAGGAGGATGCACAGTGATAGAAGCTATAATTTTAGGTATCATGGACAGAGAGACCAAAGGACAGGGAGACCATTCTTGACCTCATCACAGAAGTGAAAAAAGAAGCCATGTGAGCATCTGGGTGAACCGTAGGAATAGCAAGTGTTGTTCTGAGCCAGTAGCAAGTGCAGTGTGTTCAAGAAGCAAGAAGGAGGGAGGTGGGAAAACAGCAGGAAGCTAGAATAAGTAGGGCCTTACAGGCCATGGTAATATCTTTGAATCAACACTAAGTGTGATGGGAAGCCAGTGTAAAAGATACTCAGACTTGTCCTTTTGTAGCTGGAATCTAAAATCTCAGGAATGAATAGTGTGGGGTTCAAGTGCATCAAACAGGGTTCACACTATTGACCTCAGGCTTACAACAATTTTCCAAATGCAATTCCAAACTTTGTACTGAGGAAAGGTAGACATTTTTCTTCAACCACAGCAATTAACCAAAGGTTTATCAATGAGGGACCTTAAAAAAAAAACTGACAGAGTCTGATCAATAATAAATATTTTCAGGATCCAACTAAGGGTGATCTTCAGGAACATGCCATTGAGAACCTCAGTTTGCAGAAGCCCAAGGTGTAATTAGGCTCTGCTGAAACCTGGCTTATGCCTGGTCAAATCATACTGAGGCTCTAGGGTAGACCTCTAGGGTAGACCTCTCTGATATATATAACTTCTGTTAATAATTCGGCATGATTTTCAGACCTAGTTCAAGAAAGCACAAATCTGATGATAAATCATCTTTACAGTATTCTGTTGCATTTGAATATATAGTTCTAAAATCAAGGTAATCTAAGTGAAAGTACTTCTTTAATGACTCTTTAATAATGAATAGCATTCATGGGTATAGCAACAATTAAAATTTGCTAAATCTCTCAAAATAAGATGCTGACACCTTTCAAACAACAGCAGTTCTTGTGCTAGTCAGGGTACACTAACAGTTGTTTAAAAACGAAAATCCCCAACTCTTGGAGGCCAAGCACAGTAGAGCCTTGCACCTTGACCTCATCACAGTTCACGCTGGCGCGAGAACCTTGACTTTATGTTGTCATCCAGTGACCAGGCTCCTCACACTTCATTACTCTGCCTTCCTCTGGGTCCCTGGAGTCCTCTGCATTCAGCCAGTGGGCGGGAAGGGGAAGACACGTGTGAGAGTCTCACTCCACTCTCACGTCACACCCCATCTCCTTGATATGCCTCCAGCTCCCCTGGTCAGTGCTTCTTGGCCTCCTTTTGCTGCTTTCTCTTCTTCTCATTAATTTCTTAATGTCAAGGGATGAAGGAAGAAGGAAGCTAGAAATCAGTCCCAGAAGCTCCCTTCTTCTTTGCCTAGAGTTGCTCCCAGTAATATAGCCCAAGGCTATATATATCAAAGCTTTAATAACATCTAGTGGTGACACCTCCCAGGTGTACTTCCCTACTTGGACTTCGCTCTCCAGTCCCAGAGTATACATCTGCTTGCCTAGTCAACATCTCCATATAAAAGACCTTATTTTAAAAAATAGATGTTCATCTTTCATGCCATTGACTGTACTAACTGATTTCTTCTCTCTGATAGAACCTAATTCCCTTCTTTAATTTAATACCTTTTCCAAATGGCTGCACTGCCAATGCCCAACACCATGCTTCTCTTCCCACCCCAAGTTGCAGTCAGTCTGGTTGTCATGGACAGAGGAGAGGTTAAGTACTATTGCATAATGCTAAAAATTATGTGCATAGAGAAAGGAAGAGAATTGGGTTCATAGGAGGGTAGAAGGAAATGAGCTTAAAAATAGAATGGGAGATGGTGGAATAGAGCAGGCAAGAGTTCAAGGTTGATCTCGCTTGTAGAACCAGCTTCACAGTTTCTTAAGTCAACTCTGTTTTTCATTTATTTTGAGTTCCTTGGAGATTGCGCCTCAAGACCCTTATATACAGACTTGTGTTTGTGAAACCTAGAAAAACTGCAGTTTCAAACTGTGTACAAGGCTCAATTCCAGTAGCCTAAATGCAGTGTTTACAATAAATACTTAAGGAAGACAGTGCAATATGGAATAAAAGCTACGGTAGTGTAGTCATTAGATTTGCAGAGACTACATGCTTGCCAAATTTTACTACCAGACGCTTAGGAGAGAGAGAAAATTACAATTCCAACTGGTCAGTGGTCAGAGGTAATATTCAAAACATCCCACCACATGGATAAACAACAAAATAATTAGAAATCAAATGTTAGAGAATTCTGCAGTGAGCATGAATGTAATCCACAGGATAAACAACACTTGGTTGACATTTGACTGAATAAATTAAAACCCAAAGTAATTTAAATAAAAATTCAAGACATGTATCAGAGAAGTTTAGGACAGGAAACAAAAGATAAAACTTCTTACCATTTGAGCTTTGTTGGAGTTCATGAGTAGGCCTGGAAAAGAAGGTCAAGATCTTTTTCCTTGTAGTGCCATCCCACTGCACTCTGGGATGAACTTCACTGTAGCAAGGCCAGAACTTGACTTGAGAAATCCATTAAGCTGAACTGTGTACATTCAAGACAGTGTGTGGCTAAAATTGCCATACTCAAAGCAAATAAAAAGTCAATCCAAACCATCAAAGTTGTCTCATGTTTCTTTGAAACAAGATTAATAATAACAAATCAGAAACATTCTACTAGGCTTTCATTACTCTCCATAAAAGAGCAACAAAAACTAGTTACCCAGGTAAGGTGAAGGAAGTCTGCCTGCCATATGCATTAACAATGTAGACAGACACACACACACACACGTTTTCTTTGGAGAATAAGGATTCTAATATCATGAGTTATACAGAATTGACTGTTCAGTTGATTTTATTATCCTACAGCAAATACTTTCTTCGACAAAAATGGTTCTATGAAACTTCCACAGAGTTTGAACTTTTGTACTTTAGGTTTACAGAAAAAATCATAGCTATCTGCAAACCTGGCTCTCAACACTGAAAATATGCACTATATCACACATGCATGCACACGCGCACACATACACACACAGATTTTTGCTTAAAGAGACAAGAAGTACCTGAACTGATGGTTATGTCACTAGGGTGACCACAGGTTCAGGGTTTCCGCTTTCTTGAATCTCCTCATTTCAGGCAGACTGAAAGCCTCTGGTCACCCTGGTGATATACTAGGGTACTGAACCTGATATTGAGAGGAATAAAATATATGCTGTTGTACTTGGAATTTAGAGGAAAAAAATCACAGATACTCAGAATTCTGATCAGAGAAAATACACGATAAAGGTTTGTTCTGGTGACCAGTGAAGCTATAGCCACTCAACGATTGTACAGAGTGAACAAGGCCATTNACTGAAAGCCTCTGGTCACCCTGGTGATATACTAGGGTACTGAACCTGATATTGAGAGGAACAAAATATATGCTGTTGTACTTGGAATTTAGAGAAAAAAAATCACAGATACTCAGAATTCTGATCAGAGAAAATACATGATAAAGGTTTGTTCTGGTGACCAGTGAAGCTATAGCCACTCAACGATTGTACAGAGTGAACAAGGCCATTGCCTAATATATCAAATCCATCAAGAAAAATAATTACATTCGTATCAATTATTGGTCTATTAGAAATGAAGACCTGGTGGACGGACACTATCCAAAGGTGATTGTCTAGTGCTTTAAAAATAAATGTCTTATCTCTGCCTTGGCATTTTCTGTACCATCAAAAGGCCATTATCCCATGACAGTTCCATTCCACAGACATTAACATTAGATACCAATTCTTTCTAAAGGCTCTTTACAATGCTTTGTCTCATTTGGTGGGTTTGCCAAATGTTCTTCGCATTTCATTAATAAATTGACCCACACAAATCCCTTAGGACTTGAGGGGAAATTAAGTCTCATTCTTTTTTTTCCTCTTACTCTAATTAATACTATTAAGAATGAAAAGATGCTATCAATAGATCAATTGAGTTTAGTAAATTAAGCAGCACAATTTAAATGAAATAACATTAAGTGGGAAACTATATTAATAAATATAACTATATATAGCAATTATATGTCCTTCAGTTAGCTCTTAGCATAACTGAGGGGACATATGATTGCTATATATAGTTATATTTATTAATATAACTATTAATAATGTATTTCATTTATGCACATGTATTTCATTCATGCACACAATAATAATAAGGAAAGTGTTATTTGTCCACATTATAGATGAGGAAACAAAGGCTTAGGGAGTTACTAAGTGCTGATGTCAGAATCTAGGTCTGTTTGACTTCAAAGCCTGGGCTGTAAACATTCTCTTTCATTGCCTTTTAGTTGGTATGTTGTAAGACTGTCTTAAACACTGACCTTAGGCAATATCTCAGCTTCCTACTAGTGAAGGTAAAAATAGACAAACGGATCCATCTCATAGTCCCTCCTTAGATGATCTCAACCTCACAGGTGGTTGGCAAGACTAGAACTTATATCTTTAGGCTATGATCAAATGCACTCTATAACAGTAGTCCCCAACCTTTTTGGGATCAGAGATTGGTTTCATGGGAGATAATTTTCCCCTGGAATGGGTAGGTGGGGATGGTTTCAGAATGATTCAAGCACATTACATTTACTAATGCATTTTATTTCTATTATTATTATATTGTGATATACAATTAAATAATTCTGCAACTCACCATTGTGCAGTATCAGGGGGAGCCCTGAGCTTGTTTTTCTGCAACTAGACAGTCCCATCTTGGGGGATGGCAGACAGTGACACTTGAAATGTGTTGCTTATGTCCAGTCTACTCCCTAATCTTGCTTTGGTTGCTGTCACTGCCAAAAAAACCAGCTTCACAAAGACAGGATGCTGGAAATGGAAGCAGGTTTTTCAGAGCATTTGTGTCAACTTCAGGGCATTCCACCTTGACTTTAATCCAGAATGTACAGAGATTTGAAGCTGTCTCAAACATACTTTTAAGGCCACCTTCATTTGTGATCTCAAGTGGTAATGTGAGCCATAGGGAGCAGCTGTAAATGAAGATGAAGCCTTGCTTGCTGATCCACTGCTCACCTCCTGCTATACAGCCTACTTCCTAATAGGACATGAACCGGTGCTGCTCCATGGCCCAGGGGTTGGGGACCTCTGGTGTAAAAGTCATGTCATAAGAAGGAAGAGTAATACTAAAATCTTACTAGAATATGTTGTTTCTAGCTCCTCTTGATGAATTTATCATTCATCAAAATACAATAAGACTCTCATGCTCTGTAAAGGATCCTAGGGAGGTCTGGTCCAATAAAGCACTAGAGCCAAGTGTAGAAATGACACTGCACACATTGGCTGCCAAGTTCATGAAACTTGTTCATAACTTGACCCTCCACTTGATTTAATTTTTTCCATAGGAAAGTGAAGTTTATCCCCTTGAGCTTATAAGCCTGCAATAACCAGCCTACTGTTTATGATAATCTCTGTACTGTTCACATGAAAAACCATTCTAAGTAATTATAAATCAGAGGACCTCCACATAGTTTTTGTCAGTAGGTCCCAAGCAAGAAGAAAATCAGCTGCAGATTCATCTCTTCCCAGATCCAAGACCAACTTTCCACAAGCACAGTCGAGGGTCTGAAGATAAAGGAAAGATTGCCAGGGAGTTTGTCCTGGATGGAGGAAAAAACCTTTCCTTAAGAATTTACAGACCAATACAAATCAGTTTCCCCAGTTACAGATAATAAAGACAGACTAAAGAAGATTAAGAACCAACAGCACTTAGGAGCTGGAAAGAATCATGAGAACTTATTTGACCCAACTCACTGCCTTCTTGCAAGAAAGTGTCAAAACCTTCCAAGACAAATGAGGGAACCCAATCTTTTAAAAATGTAATATTTTACAGAGTTGTTGTCCAACCATGAGGAAAGGGAAGACAGGGAGAAAACTTCACTGAGAAGCTCAGAGGCAGGCCAAGTTTCCCTTTCCCCTTCCCTTCTTCTCTCTGGGTAACAGCCTGAAACAGCAAAATGGTTCTTCCCAGGGTGAGGCTGATGACCTTCGTGCCAATCTCAGCATTTTCTAGCATGCTCCACCACCACCTCACATGGTGCTAATGGTAGCCTCCCTGAATGTTCAGTTCAGATATTTTTGCAATAGTCCAAACACACTCTAAATATTATCCCTTTTTTCTTTTAAAAATGTATAATATTAATTTTGGTCCCAAATATACTTTTGTAGGAATATTCGAAATATATGAGTCAGACACAACTGAACGTGCACACACACACACACCCTTTCCATTATGATGTCAACAGGAAATGACAGTTAGATTCCAAGCAATTGATTTGCGGGTAGCGCTGAGAATTCACTTGTTGCACAGGCTGGAGGAATGCTGCACAGCTGATAGTGTTTGGAATATAATGGAATGATGAACATAGAATGGAATATAATAGAATGGAACATGGAAGACAGGGAATCACATTTAAACAAGATCACAAGTGAGACTCATTTCCCTCAGTGTGAAGAGTTAGTCCCAAATAAAAACCTTCAAGTGATAAAAGCCTTAGACTGAATGATACGATCTCCCATGGGTTGGGGGAGTGTGGGTGGGAATAAAGTGAAAAGAGAGAGGAAATAAGGTGAAAAGAGGAGAAACTATTTATTTGATTATGCTTTGATTCCAAGTCCCTTTTTCTAGCTACTTCTTCAGGTAAAGTTATGTGCAAATTATTTTTAGCATATGCCCATAAAACTTAAGTGAAAGAAACGAAACCATCAAATTGCATTAAAGCTCTGATCTGACAATTTAAGACAAAGATATTCAGAGAGAAGGTTGCTTTTCAATCTTTTAATCATCTGTTGTGTCCTGACATTCTAGGTGTCTCAGAAGAGTGCATGACAAATAACATTCCATATGTGCAGTTAAAACTATCTGCAACACGGGTAAGTGCCAACTGAAGCACCCTGGCTATAAGTGATTAATACCAACACACTGGAACCGCCTCTCAGTGACCTACATGATGGATAAAGTCATACACAAAAAAGGCATGAGCTGGTTTGCTTGTGTGACCCAAAGAGGTTGCACTGATCTCCACCCTCCTGGGGAAAATGCTTACAGTTCACTCACTATACAAGTTTATTGGAGCTTTGTGCCCACAACCGATGGTTACCTGCCTATGAATTCTTCAAACCAGAATCCAGTACACTTCTCTTCCCTCCCTCCCTTTCCTTACCAGGGTGCAATTACTGAACTAATACAAACTGTCATTTTTTTTTTTTAACATTGGAAGAAGAAAAGGAGCTTCCCAAAGCACCTTCCAGTATATCCAAAACCAAACACGAATGAGTTGGCTGTGCTTTGGGATTATCTGTGCCCTTCCAAATGCACAGATATTTGAGAGGGATGCTGCACAGTCACCATCGACATGGCTACTGTAATCATGCTTGTTTTCTCTTAAGACAGAGGTCTCCGAACTGCAGGCCATGAACTAGTACCTCCTGTCAGATCAGTGATGGCATTAGATTAGAGATAAAGTGCACAGTAAGTGTCATGTTCTTGAATCAGCCTGAAACCATCCTCCTCACCCTTGGTCCATGGAAAAAATTGTCTTCCATGTAATTGGTCCCTGATGTCAAAAAAATTGGTGAACCTCTGCCTTAGGGCATACACAAATACTCAATATACATCATTTTTATCAGACCTGCTCTCATGCATACAGTAGACAACCGAGTAATTAGACAGGATAACACACTGTGTAAGTTTCAAGAACACTTTCATATAAAAAAATAAAAGAAAGGTGGATATTTCCCATTACTCTATGTGAAAGTAAATAGACTTTGGTGCTTGTGAGTGGACATATATCCTCATGATCAGAGTAATTTATAAATATTTTTGTGGTTAAAAACACCAGCACTTGTTTCTGCTAAAGATCTGTAAGCATAATGTATATAGAGTATGCCTGTCCTATTGAGTTTTGTTTTTAATATTGGGTCATGAAAGCATAAATTGTTTCCTAAATCCATATTGGGAATTTATGTGTGTGTATTTCCTGCTGGAATTTCTACAATATTCTAAAGTGACATGATAGAACTTTTTTAAGATTTAAATGCATCCCCAATCAGTATAAGAAATTATTCCAAACAAGTTAAAATATATTCAACTCCTTACGGGAAAAAAGAAAGTTGTGCTTTATTTAATGAGAGCAATGTTTTGCTACAAAGGGAGTCATTTTTATGCTTCAACAACCAAATATTTTCTGTTATATGCACATGTGATATGAATGTACAATTTGGGGCAGTTATTCAGAGTCAAGTTCCTAATATTCAGCATTGTTCTGTATCCTATCACACCGTACCCTTTCTTAATCATACTATATGTAGTTGCTCATATAAATTCTGTAACTGAAAAAGGGAAGGAAGAAATCTAACAGAAAATTTCTTGCCAGATGGAGAAAATTGAAACATTACCCTTGTTTCTTTGCCAGCACAGATCCATTTTGACAAGCTGGAAATGATTTATGGGGAAAAAAATGTATTTACACTGGCAGAGACGTTATTAATTGCCATACAATGTTCACATTTTTGCATTGTTTTGTATATGATTACTTATGAGGCTTAAATATACAGTCCAAATATGTGACTTTTTTTGCATGCTGATTATTATATGACAGACACACTTACAATACATGATGCATGCTATAAATTTCATTTAAACCCTCACAGACAACACTGCAGCAAAAACATGAGAAAATGGCAAACCCACAAACAGCATTCAAAGAAAACAGGTCATTTTGTCTGTGCATTCCCACACGGAGGCATGCACACATGGATGCAAATGATTTAAGATATTATGTACAGTACATGGGAGTTGATGAATAATATGACATTCAAATACATAAAAATATTACTTTTATTACTTCTCAGGATGACTCTTGCTACATGAAACTATTACTAAAAGAAGGCCCCAAAACGTTTGAAAATGAAAATATTAAAGCAATATATAATTTCTGAGTTAGATAAATTTTACAACATAAAAGACTACTAGATGTGTTAAATTCCATAACAGAAATTTTAAGAGTACTTTTTAGGCATTTTATTTCAAATAGTTTGAAAATAATATTTTTAGCATGTAATTTTTCCTCATATGCATATGTAGTTATAGGAAAAAGAAAAATTAGACTATTTAATGAGAATAAAAGTGATTGCAATAACAAGGCAATTTATCATAGACACTAACTATTAGCTGTCTGTTTATTGCTTTTACAATATTGTCACATTTTACACTAATATAGATGGATATATTTATTACTACTTGAAATTCCAGATTTTAAACTCGCATTGGAAAGATATTCCCATCTAACAGCTACTTTGTTCAGGAATCACTTACAATATATCTGTGTCCATTGAGAACATTTTAAGATACCCTTATTTCCAGTTGTGGAAATTAATTTCTAAGGTCTCTATTTCAAGTAAGCATATCAGCATTCTTATGAGTGTTCATACATAGCTGTCCCTTAGGTTTAATGTTTTAGTAGCACAGTCTCTCTGCAATTAGTTTTATACCACTTAAATGTAAATCAGATGTAAGTCTCTATAAACACTCATTCTCTATAGTGTTCTGAGGAGTGTTCCCATTGTATTAGGTTACTGTAGGAGGCAAATAATTCTAAATATGAAACAAAACAGTGTGCATGTGCCAAAACTATAATTTAGCTGCTTATGATTTACCCAGTTTCCTTGGGAAAATGGATTCAATATGTCTATTTAAAATTAGTTCATAAATAAGAGCTTATTGTGAATGATTAACGAGTGGTCCTGCTCATATAAGATTAATTCTGTCCAAGGTCACTCTATCCTACTGGGAGTTTGGGCATTTGCCCAGTGACCCCCTGTGGGTGGTCTTTACTTTTCCAAACTGGGACACCCAATAAGAAGCAGAATCACCCAGCTGCCAAGCATCACATTCAAGCTACTTCTTTCACTTTATCCTGCCTAGCAACTCTTGTACATTTCAGTTCCTAAGGAGCTGAGTACAGACCTGGATTCATAGGATTTATTACCTGCATGTTCCTGCATGTGCGATCACTGGTTCAAAAAGCTTTTATTGAGCATCTACTTTGTATTCAGTGCTCTACTTAGCATCGTTGGATAGAGGGAATCATAATACAGAACACTGTTGTTTTAATGAGGCCAGTTGCTGATGACTCGAGAAACTGGCATCTCTTTATTTAGAGATGTTTTAACATATATCAATTCAAATAGATCTAAAAATAATTTTTAAATATATATTCTGGTTAATTGGAGAAGAAAATGGCTACCCATTCCAGTCCTAGCCTGGAGAATTGCATGGGCAGACGAGCCTGGCAGGCTACAGTCCGTGGGGTCACAGTGATTTGGACATGACTGAGTAATAAACACTTTCTGGTTAACAGACAATTTAGAAAACAAGGGAATGAGGCTGGAAGAATGAAAAGGAACACCTAGAATATTGTTTTTCTTTTTTCTTCTCATCAGAAAGAACTCTGTTTTCAGACGGTTGTCATTAAAGAGACAGATGATATAGCACTATAATTAAGAGCAAGGGTGCTAGAGCCTGAAACTTAGCTCTACCACCAACCAGCTGTAGAGTTCTTTAACACATTCCTTAATCTCTCTGTGTTTCAGCTTCTTCATCTGTAAAATGGGGATTATGGTGATGATGATAATGATGATGACAATATCTCGAAATGCTGTTGCAATGATTAAGTCAGTTAACAAATACAAAGCATTTAACATATTGTCTGACTTTCAGTAACTACTCATTAACATGTGTTACTACTTTTATCCAGAATGCATTTGCTTTATGATAGACTCTTTTAAACTAAGAGGGATTGGAGAGATAATAAGATTTTAAGGAAAGATATTATAAGTATATATTTGTTTGCATAACTCAATGGTGAAGTCCCTGACATTAGGACTTGCATATATTTCTCTCTGGATTCCCAGTTACTAACAAGATGCTGACACTTGTCGATGTTCTATATTGTTTGTTAAACTTAACTGAATTATGTACACTTTTGAATACTTTTGAAACTGAGAGTTCTCAAATGTTCACCTTCCAATCTCTGAGCCAAGGAGTCTTAAAGCCTAACCATCTAAGACTGATTGAATAAATAAACATAATTGTCAGGAAGGAAAAACTTTTTTTTATTATAAAATGGCTCCTGTAATGGCAGCAAGAGGATTGGAATGCACATAGAGACTGGGAATCAGAGCAAGGACACAGCCATAGTTATGTGAGGAGGGATGCTAAGACAGGAAACAGAAAGAGTTACTGAGAAGTAGGACATTTTACCATCAGTGACCATGGAAAGAGTTGGCAAGTGCACTCCAATAGCCTACAGTCACATGCAAGGGAGAGCTGAACTAGACATTTGTCAGGTATATATGTTGACCTGCCCAGCATGCAAAACCTTCCCATTTGAAAGCAGCTTCAAAAGAAGGTAGGAACCGGACTTCCCTGGTGGTCCCAGTGGTTAAGAATCTGCCTGCCAGTGTAGGGTACATGGGTTCAATCCCTGGTCCAAGAAGATTCCACATACTGAGGTACAACTAAAGCCATGTGCCATAGCTACTGAGCCTGTGCTCAGTAGTTAGAGCCCACAAGCTGTAATAAGAGAAGCCATCACAAGGAGAAGCCTGCACGTCTCAATGAAGAGTAGCCCTCACTCGCTGCAACTAGAGAAGTCAGCATGCAGCAATGAAGACCCAGCACAGCTAAAAATAAAGAAAGAAAGAAAGAAGTGGAAATCAGGGTAAAGGGAGACAGTTAATTCCTTTCCTCTCCTCTCAGACTCTGGGTTGTAGGCATGTGACCCAATCTTGACATGGAGATGAAGGGGCTGAGAGTGATGGTTGGCTGTGGCTGTCGTTAGATCGTCCAGAGGTCCAAGGGCAAGTAGCCACTGGCATCAGTTTCAATAGTAGCTTCCCAAGTTGATGATTTCTGTGGCATTTTCTATGGAATTTGCTGCCAAGTATCCCTTGGCTCCTGCCTACTTTTGAGCCTGGTTCTTAAGAATTTCCTGGCTATTCTATGAAATCCTTGATATCTTTCCAGTAGATTTCTTTCCTGCTTCAGTTAACTAGAGTTGGTTTCCCTTACATGCAACCAAGAAGCCCAGTTAGTACAAGGACAGAGCTAAATGCCTATGTGATTGTCACCCAAAATCTTTATTGTCCCAACTTTATAAATACTTACTGGCTATGTGACCTTGGGCATGCTACTTGTTCCCAGGTTCCAGGAATACTGACAGTGAATATATTAGGTTATAACAGAATTCAATTAAATAATGAATATAAAGGATTTAGAAGAGTGCCAAGTACATAGTACCCAACGTAGGCCACCTGTCATCTTTGGCTAATCCTAATGAAGGAAACAGTAACAAACGAGACCCCAATTTTATCCTGAATTTTATCTTGCTTGAGTTAGATATCTCAAGACTCCATTTCTTCATCAATGGAAATTATTCAATCATATTTTTATAGCTTCTCAATAATTGCCTGATATATCACATATAAAGATTTTTCCAGGTGGCTCAGTGGTAAAGAATCCACCTGCCAATGCAAGAGACACAAGTTTGATCCCTGGGTTGGGAAGATCCCCTGGAGAAGGAAATAGCAACTCGCTCTAGTAGTCTTACCTGGAAAATCCCATAGACAGAGGAGTTTGGCAGGCTGCAGTCCATGGGGTTGCAAAAAGTCAGACATGACTGAGCAACTAAGCACACACAGTCCACATAAAGGAAAGATTTTTAAGGAAAACTTCTATTAACACATGCATCATTTCCCTCACATATGTGATGCTACACAACTTCACAGAAATGAAAACAAGTTGACTTTTGTCATCTGTCCTCTGGCAGTCTTATGTCTCATAATTAGACTGCAGACTCAAAGGAGAAGAGAAATTGGTCTTATATTTCCTTTGTATCCTCACAATGTCGAGCACATAATAGATGCTAACTATACGCTCATTGATTGATAGCCCAGCATTTTGTTTCATTACTAGAGCCATCTGGGCCACTAAATGATGTAGTTTGCACCCAATCATCTGGAACTCCCTCTGACCTCAGTCTGGTCCCTGCTTGCTAGGACTAGGACACAGACCACAAAGTCACCCTGAGATGAAGGTGTGGCTCATAATGACCTGCCTGGTTCAGATGGAGAAGTCCAATTCAGCTTTCTCCTCTATGTCCCTTCTGCTTCCTTACACTGTTAAATGAATGAGAACAAAATGGATTTCTCCAGGACAGAACTAGCCAGGGATCATCAGATTTTCCTAAGCAGGTACCAGTCCAGCATCACACTTATCCAGATTGCAGGCAGCTGTGAGGTTTGCTTCTCTGGGTCACCTCAAGGAACACTGGAATGATGAGTTTCAGTATCATTTTTTTCTCCTTCGGGAGAATACTGCCACCGATTCCTCTCAGCATACACTTTATTATCATCCAAGTTCCCAAAGGCACTCAAGAATATATGATTAAAGGAATTCCCTACTGTCATATATACGATAAATCTAACTGGCTTTATTATCCAGCAAGTTTTTTTTTTTAACTCCTTCAATCTAATGTCTACTAGCTAGAGATGAAGCCATTCACCAAACATCTCAAACTCAGTCTAACTTTTTTGACATTGATTTGAGGGTGCCTGGGTCAAGTATCAAACTTCCAGCATATTGGCTATTCAGATTTGGTTGGCTTGAAAAAAAGCTTACAGGTTTTGAATATTCTAGTGTTATATGGGCAAACTGAATTCAGAATTCCCACACCTTCAAAGTGGAGGTAAGATTTGAAGGCAATGGTAGCAAAAAGGACCCTCCTTTCATTTCTATTTAAAGCTTTATTTTCACGGTCCCATTTTTAAGTGGGTGAAAAACATCTAAACACATTCTTTCCCTCCTCCACTGGTCTCTTCACTTTCTGTCTTGGTCAGTTTGAGTAGCTTTTACAAATTACCATAGACAGGGTAGGGTATAAATGACAGACATTTATTTCTCACAGTTATGAGAGGTAAAAGTCTGAGATGAGGGTACCAGCATGTCAAGCTCTGGTGGCAGACTGCTGACTTGCTATGTCCTCACATGGCAGGGAACAGAGAGAGGAAGCAAATGTCCTCACATGGCAGGGAACAGAGAGAGGAAGCAAATGGTCGCCTATTATAAGGGCACCAATCCCCCTCATGGGGGCTCCACCTTCATGATCTCATTGAATCCCAATTACTCCCCGAAGGCCCCAGCTCCTAAAACCCTCTTACTGAGCATAGTAGAGTTTCAACATTTGAATTTTGGGGAGGAGACACAAACATTTATTCCATAACACCTTCTCCTTATTCTCTTACCAATTCAATCTCCGTCTTTTAAGTAGTGGATGGAGAAAATGGTCAGGTCAAAGACCTAGTCGAGGACCTTCACATCTGAACCCTGAGCTTTGGATAAGATGAGTGTGATGAAAATAAACCTTCAAGCCCAAAGGACCATTTTCCTGGTAGTTATTTGCCAGTTTGACTTGACTACTAATTCTCTTGTGTTACCACACCAACTGAACTGTTCTGTCAAAGGATTTTTTATTTTCCATTGTTATTGCTGCCCTTGCCTATCTCTCTCATGCAAATGAGTGCTCATTATCAAATTTTATGTCTGCACAGCCTAGGATGGGACCCGATATATGACGATTATAATAGATTGGGAAGACACTTAATTATAAGTGTCTTCCATCCATGTATGTACCTCTTTCCAAGGGCACGAGGCTGTTCCTTCCAGCAAAAGGTAGACTTGATTTTTCTCACACCTTTAACTCAGATTGATGTCATAGCTTGTCCCGACCAATAGAATAAAGCAAAATTACTGAGTGCCAAGTCCAAACCAAGGCCTCCAGAAGTGATAAAATTCTGTTTTCAGCTTCTTCAAGGGATGCTGCCACCTTATGAAGAAGGCTGGACTGACCGCTTCCAGAATGAGAAGTTACATGGAGTCAAGATACACCATTCTGGCCAAAGCTCCTTCCACCAACCACGTGACAGAACACCACTTTCTAATCATGTGAGCAAGGTCATTTGAGGCTATCCAGATCCTTGTTGGGCTGCCATATATGACGGCAACCACACAACTAAACCCAGGAGAGACCAGTAGATGACCATCTGGCTGAGCCCAGGCAATGGGTAAATAAACTATTATCCTAGGTCATTGATTTTGGACATGTTTTGTCACATATCAGTAACTCTGAGCATTCAATATTATAGGTTTGTAAGATGAATGAATAAATGAATCAGTTAATTGAGAAGAGTGGAGAATCTCACCAATTGCAATTCCTTGTCCTCATGGCCAGTCCAGGGCAGCAGCAGAATAGGTTAGCATCTGCTTGATGTGACAAATTTATCTATACTTTTTCATGGTCATGATCACACAGAGCTGAAGGGACTAATTTCCTACATCACACTATCCCCTAAAAATTCTCATAGATTTTAACATAGATTCATTAGAACATTTGCCTTCTTGTCTCAAATCTGTCATTATCAAGTCAAATGGCTTTGGAGCAATCATAAGCTCTAAGGTACATCTAGGCTTACCCAGTACAATCCCAATTTAGTGCCCCTTTCATTCCCAAGGAATCCAAGTTTGGACAAAAAATTATATAGTAACTCTGTCTTGAGTCTCAGTTCTTTATAAATGAAAAACAATGTTAAAACAGAAATAATATCAGAGCTATTTTCAGAACTAAAGAGAAAATATAGGGGTAAGTAAAAACCACTATTACTACAATAGTAAGGTATTATTTATGAATAGTACTAATAAATATCCTTTTAATGAATGATGATTCAGAAGACCAATTAAAATTAAATTACCTCCCTAAAGTTTTCCTCCCACCTGACATAACTGTAATATTAACTATAGACGTACATTGAGTGTCTATTGGGTTCCAAGCACTGAAGTAAGGAGGTTAATATCTTAACACATAGCTATGTCTGACTCTGAAACCCCATGGACTGCAGCCCACCAGGTTCCTCTGTCCATGGGAAAGAAGGTTAGATGTAATATAAATGCCCCCTCTCTTCAGCCATTGATGAATACAAATGAATCCTCCTCACAGCAACCAGTTCCATTTCTCTCCCAATTGGTTTCTGGCTTCAGTGCAAAAAAAAATAATACTTGTTTATGTGTTCATGCATGTTAAGTCGCTTCAGTTGCATCCAACTCTTTGCAACACTGTGGACTGTAGCCTACCAGACTCCTCTGTCCATGGGATTCTCCAGGCAAGAATACTGAAGTGAGTTGCCATGCCCTCCTCCAGTGGATCTTCCCAACCCACGGATCAAACCTTGGTGTCTTACATCTTCTGCATCGGCAGGTGGGTTCTTTTCAACTAGCGCCATCTAGGTAGTGACTAAGAAATACCCCAACTGCTCTTTGACAAGAAAAAAAGATACCTGGACAGCATATAACCATGATAGAAAATTATATTAATCATCTCAAAAAATACTCTTTGTACATACATTACCTTATTTATCTATAAGTCCTTTTTATCACCCCTATTTTCTAGATGAGGAAATGTGAAGCCTAAAAAAGTCAAATACCTTGCCCAAAGTCACGTAGTGAGCAAAGGACAGATTCAACCCAAAATCTAATTCCAAACTCTGATCTCAAATCCTCTTCTACAGTCCCACATTAAATTATGTCTTGGCTTTTGAACTGTGGTGTAGGAGAAGACTCTTGAGAGTTCCTTGGACTGCAAGGAGATCCAACCAGTCCATTCTGAAGGAGATCAGCCCCGGGATTTCTTTGGAAGGAATGATGCTAAAGCTGGAACTCCAGTACTTTGACCACCTCATGAGAAGAGTTGACTCATTGGAAAAGACTCTGATGCTGGGGAAGATTGGGGGCAGGAGGAGAAGGGGATGACAGAGGATGAGATGGCTGGATGGCATCACTGACTCAATGGACGTGAATCTGAGTGAACTCTGAGAGTTGGTGATGGACAGGGAGGCCTGGCGTGCTGTGATTCATGGGGTTGCAAAGAGTCGGACATGACTGAGTGACTGAACTGAATTGTGAGAGATGACAAATGCAGTGTCATTACAAAAAAAGAAATTATGTTTAAAACTGTTTTTAAATATTATTAGGGATATATGTGAAATCAAGAAAAATGGTAATATGTAATCTTATTTGCAAAGCAGAAATAGAAACACAGATGCAGAGAATAAATGTATAGATACCAAGCAGGAAAAGGGTAGGGTGGGGTGGGAGGAATTAGGAGACTGGGATTAACACATATATACTATTGATACTATGTATACAATAGATAACTAATGAGGACATACTGTATAGCACACAGATCTCTAATGCTCTTTGGTGACCTGAATGGGAAGGAAGTCTAAAAGGGAGGGGATATATATGTATATAATGGAAACAGGGTCAGACTTTATTTTTGGGGGCTCCAAAATCACTGCTGATGGTGACTGCAGCCATGAAATTAAAAGACGCTTACTCCTTGGAAGAAAAGTTACGAGCAACCTAGACAGCATATTCAAAAGCAGAGACATTACTTTGCCGACTAAGGTCCATCTAGTTAAGGCTATAGCTTTTCCAGTGGTCATGCATGGATGTGAGAGTTGGACTGTGAAGAAGGCTGAGCGCCAAAGAATTGAAGCTTTTGAACTGTGGTGTTGGAGAAGACTCTTGAGAGTCCCTTGGACTGCAAGGAGATCCAACTAGTCCATTCTGAAGGAGATCAACCCTGGGATTTCTTTAGAAGAAATGATGCTAAAATTGAAACTCCAGTACTTTGGCCACCTCATGCAAAGAGTTGACTCATTGGAAAAGATTCTGATGCTGGGAGGGATTGGGGGTAGGAGGAGAAGGGGACAACAGAGGATGAGATGGCTGGATGGCGTCACTGACTCGATGGATGTGAGTCTGAGTGAACTCTCATCCGGGAGTTGGTGATGGACAGGGAGGCCTGGTGTGCTGCGATTCATGGGGTCGCAAAGAGTCGGACACGACTGAGTGACTGAACTAAACTGAACTGATTGCTGATTCACTTTGCTGCACAGTAGAAGCTAACACAATATTGTAAAGCAACTACACTCTGATAAAAAGTAATTTTAGAATGTTATTAAGGACAAGTACATCAGATTAAGGTCTAATACATTAAAGCTCTGCATTAAGACATTGGGCTTCCCAGGTGGCTCAGTGGATAAAGAATCTGCCTACAAAGCAGGAGACACAGGAGACACATGTTCGATCCCTGGGTCGGAAAGGTCCCCTAGAGGAGGAAATGGCAACCCACTCCCGTATTCTTGCCTAGAGAACCTATGGACAGAAGAGCCTGGCAGGCAATAGTCCACAGGGTCACAAAGAGTAAGCACACATGTGTGCACGATTCAATAAATTTTAGTGTAATGATGGGTGAGGAGAAAGGAGACCAACAGACAAACTATTTAGGTAGTGAGAAAGGAATGGGAAAAAGGAAGAGGGTATACAGAGGTGAGACCAAGTCAGGAAAACACTGGAGTTGGACAGACAACACGTAGAAACTAGGCTGAGGAAAAGAGGTCCTGGGACTTTTCAGATAGTGACCAGCTTAGAACAAGGTCTAAACACGAAAGGGAGGAGAGTCTCAAAACTAATTTTTCCTATGCTGACAGGGGCTAGCAAGCCTTTTCCATTTTCATCTAAAAGAAGCTGTGTTTTAGATTTAATTTGTAAGCAAAAACACTAATGTCCTCCCATTATCCATTGATGGGTACTTTATACTTGTTTTACTGTTGCTTAATAAATAAATTAGAACATAGCTGAACTTGTTCAGCAGCCAGTCATTAGTGCTGTTATATCTACTGTTCAGAAAACTGAAGGGCTATTGACTCTGCTCAGTTTAATGAAGGAAAATGAGTCACAGGAGATCTGGGCAGGAATGACTCATAGCTACACCAGCAGCCTTCTCTCCATTGTAAACNCAACAGAGGATGAGATGGCTGGATGGCGTCACTGACTCGATGGATGTGAGTCTGAGTGAACTCTCATCCGGGAGTTGGTGATGGACAGGGAGGCCTGGTGTGCTGCGATTCATGGGGTCGCAAAGAGTCGGACACGACTGAGTGACTGAACTAAACTGAACTGATTGCTGATTCACTTTGCTGCACAGTAGAAGCTAACACAATATTGTAAAGCAACTACACTCTGATAAAAAGTAATTTTAGAATGTTATTAAGGACAAGTACATCAGATTAAGGTCTAATACATTAAAGCTCTGCATTAAGACATTGGGCTTCCCAGGTGGCTCAGTGGATAAAGAATCTGCCTACAAAGCAGGAGACACAGGAGACACATGTTCGATCCCTGGGTCGGAAAGGTCCCCTAGAGGAGGAAATGGCAACCCACTCCCGTATTCTTGCCTAGAGAACCTATGGACAGAAGAGCCTGGCAGGCAATAGTCCACAGGGTCACAAAGAGTAAGCACACATGTGTGCACGATTCAATAAATTTTAGTGTAATGATGGGTGAGGAGAAAGGAGACCAACAGACAAACTATTTAGGTAGTGAGAAAGGAATGGGAAAAAGGAAGAGGGTATACAGAGGTGAGACCAAGTCAGGAAAACACTGGAGTTGGACAGACAACACGTAGAAACTAGGCTGAGGAAAAGAGGTCCTGGGACTTTTCAGATAGTGACCAGCTTAGAACAAGGTCTAAACACGAAAGGGAGGAGAGTCTCAAAACTAATTTTTCCTATGCTGACAGGGGCTAGCAAGCCTTTTCCATTTTCATCTAAAAGAAGCTGTGTTTTAGATTTAATTTGTAAGCAAAAACACTAATGTCCTCCCATTATCCATTGATGGGTACTTTATACTTGTTTTACTGTTGCTTAATAAATAAATTAGAACATAGCTGAACTTGTTCAGCAGCCAGTCATTAGTGCTGTTATATCTACTGTTCAGAAAACTGAAGGGCTATTGACTCTGCTCAGTTTAATGAAGGAAAATGAGTCACAGGAGATCTGGGCAGGAATGACTCATAGCTACACCAGCAGCCTTCTCTCCATTGTAAACTACTTTCCATCATTTGTAGTCAGCAAGAAGCTAAAAGAATGTTGTTGTTTCTTTCCTGAATGTTAACTTCCTGAGTTCAGACATAGTGAAACTGCAGACAACAGGAAGTCAACATTTCTACGGGAAGTGGCCAATTATATGAAAAGCTAGCAGGCAGCCAGATTTCTCGTTTGATTTTCAGAAATAAAGAGTGGTACTGTCCTAAGCGAAGTCAGGAAACCATCTCATAGGAGAACTGTCTAATAACAAGAGATCCTTCTGATAGAGAAGTGATCAGAAGGGAGAACTCTCTATTGAAACTAACAAAAACTGAATTCTGCTCTAGGGTAATGTTACTAGAAGGTCATCAAGTAGTTTCTTGGCTCGTCATGAGAGCAGTTCCTCTTTTTGATGGCCCAGTCTTAGAAAGAGAGATGCTGGTGACATAATCAAATATGCTATTAATAGGGACAATGAAAAAAAATTGCCATTCTTCACACATAGAGACAGCAATCAGTGGGATTCTATAAAGCTATGGGAGAACGCAGATTCTTATAAAGATAGCTGATGGCCACCACAAGACAGGGTAATCTATAAATTATATACAATTATTGAATTAAGGGGGGAAAAAGTCTTTATGGAAATACTCAGACTCCAGATAGTTCTCAGAGTTTGTCCTGACATAGTTCTCAGACTTGGAGATAGAATTAAGGTGGTTTCCTTGGGCAATACCACACCTCTGTTACCCTTGGCTTCCCCCAATCTCAGTGTTCCTGAGACCATCTTGAAAAATATTTGGAACTCAGATTAGAATTTCATTTTCAAAGAATCATATACAATCAAATTATAGACAAGCCACTAAAAATATCTCAAACTTTTCCTGAAAAGAGAATTTTCTATAACATACCTTAAACTTCAGAACAGTGGAGCTGATCCCCTTGTAGTCAAGACACATAAGGTGTAGTAGGGGACGCCAGCAAGTAGACAGGTATTTATTACACACCATGGTGAGAGTTATGACAAAACTGCACAGGTGCTGTGGAAAGAGATATTAAGCCAGACTTTGAGTTAGGTGAAGGTTCCAGTATAAATCAGGATTTTCCAGAGAAACAGAACCAACAAGACGTGTGTATAATAGACAGAGGGTAGGGGGACTTGTTTATTTGAAAGAACTGGCTCATGTAATTGCACAGGACTAGTGAGTTCAAAGGGCTTCCCATGTGATATAGTTGGTAAAGAATCTACTTGACAATGCAAGAGATGCAAGAGACATGGGTTCAATCCCTAGATCTGGAAGATCCCCTAGAGAAGGAAATGGAAACCCACTCCAGTATTCTTGCCTGGAGAATCCCTCTGTCCATGGGATCCCTCCAGCTACAGGCCATGGAGTTGCAAAGAGTCAGACATGATTGAGCATGCACTTCTTCCTTGGTGAGTCCAAAATCTGTTGGGGTTAGGTCAACAAGCTGGACACTCAGGGGAGTTGCAATTAGAGACCAAGGAAAGTCCTGGCAAAATCACTTCTTGGTCGGGGGATATCAGCATTTGTTCTATCAAGGCCTTCAATGATTGAATGAGGGCCACCTACATCAAAGAGGGCAATTTGCTTTACTTAAAGTACACTAATTTATACACTAATTTAGTTAAAAAACACTTTCACATAAGCATGCATAATAGTGTTTCACCAAATAGCTGGACACCTTGGCCCAGCCAAGTTGACACAGAACATTATTTGTTTATAGAATAATTTCACTGATATCCATTATTATTTGTCTCCCCACTAGATCAACTAATCAGTCATTCCCCATGACCCCTCCCCTGAGCCCCTGCCAACCACTAATCTGCTTTCTATTTCTATGGATGTATCTATTCTAGATATTTCACAAAAAGAGAATTGTACAATAAGTAATTTTTATGTCTGATATCTTTCACTTAGCATAGTATTTTCAAGTTCATCCATGAAGCATGTATCAGTGCTTCATTACTTTTTCTGACTGAATACTATTCCACTGTATGAAAGTACCACATTTTGTTTAGCCACTCATCAGTTAGTGGGTATTTTAATTGTTTCCACCTTTTTAGCTATTGTGAATGGTAGCTTTATTGACATTAAAGCTACAAATATTTGAGTACTTGTTTTCCATTCTTTTAGTATGTACATTTTTGTTGTTATTCAGTCACTAAGTCATGTCCAACTCTTTGCAATCCCATGGACTGCAGCGCCCCAGATTCCCTGTCCTTCACTATCTCGCAGAGTTTGCTCAGATTCATATCCATTGAGTTGGTGATGCCATACAACCATCTTATCCTCTGCTGCCCACTTCTCCACCTGCCCTCAACCTTTCCCAGCATCTGGGGCTTTTCCAATGAGTAAGTTCTTTGCATCAGGTGGCCAAAGTATTGGAACTTCAGCTTCAGCATCAGTCCTTCCAATGAATATTCAGGATTGATTTCTTTTATAATTGACTGGTTGGATCTCCTTGCAATCCAAGGGACCCTCAAGAGTCTCCTCCAGCACAATTCAAAAGCATCAATTCTTCAGTGCTCAGCTTTCTTTATAGTTCAACTCTCACATCCATACCTGACTACTGGAAAAAACCACAGCATTGACAATATGACCTTTGCTAGCAAAGTGATGTCTCTGCTTTCTAATATGCTGTCTAGATTTGTCATAGCTTTTCTTTCAAGGAGCAAGTGTCTTTTAATTTCATGGCTACAGTCACCATCTGCAGTGATTTTAGAGTCTAAGAAAATAAAATCTGTTAGTGTATCCATTCTTTCCCCTTCTATTTGCCACAAAGTGATGGGACCAGATGCCATGATCTTCATTTTTTGAATGTTGTTTTAAGCCAGCTTTTTCACTTCCTCTTTCATCCTCATCAAGAGGCTCTTTAGTTCTCTTCACTTTTTGCCATTAGAGTGGTATCATCTGCATATCTGAGGTTGTTGATATTTCTTCCAGCAATCTTGATTCCAGTTTTTGATTCACCAGCTCAGCATTTCACATGATGTACTCGGCATATAAGTTAAATAATCAGGGTGAAAATATACAGCCTTGACATACTCCTTTCCCAAATTTGAACCAGTCCATTGTTCCATGTCCAGTTCTAACTATGGAATTGCTGGGTAATATGGTAAATTTTCAAGAAAATTAGAGATACCACAGGAACATTTCATGCAAAGATGGGCTCAATAAAGGGCAGAAATGGTATGGACCTAACAGAAGCAGAAGATATTAAGAAGAGGTGGCAAGAATACACAAAACTGTACAAAACAGATCTTCACGACCCAGATAATCATGATGATGTTATCACTCACACTCACCTAGAGCCAGACATCCTGGAATGTGAAGTCAAGTGGGCCTTAGGAAGCATCACTATGAACAAAGTTAGTGGAGGTGATGTAATTCCAAATGATGCTGTGAAAGTGCTGCACTCAATATGTCAGCAAATTTGGAAAACTCAGCAGTGGCCACAGGACTGGAAAAGCTCAGTTTTCATTCCAATCCCAAAGAAAGGCAATGCCAAAGAATGCTCAAACTACCACACAATTGCACTCATCTCACATGCCAGTAAAGTAATGCTCAAAATTCTCCAAGCCAGGCTTCAGCAGTACGTGAACCATGAAATTCCAGATGTTCATGTTGGTTTTAGAAAAGGCAGAGGAACCAGAGATCAAATTGCCAACATCTGCTGGATCGTGGAAAAAGCAAGAGAGTTCCAGAAAAACATCTACTTCTGCTTTATTGACTATGTCAAAGCCTTTGACTGTGTGGATCACAATCAACTGCTGAAAATTCTGAAAGAAATGGGAATACCAGACCACCTGACCTGCCTCTTGAGAAACCTGTATGCAGGTCAGGAAGCAACAGTCAGAACTGGACATGGAACAACAAACTGGTTCCAAATAGGAAAAGGAGTACGTCAGGGCTGTATATTGTCACCCTGCTTATTTAACTTATATTCAGAGTATATCATGAGACGTGCTGGGCTGGAGGAAGCACAAACTGGAATCAAGATTGCCAGAAGAAATATCAATAACCTCAGATATGCTTATGACACCACCTTTATGTCAGAAAGTGAAGAAAAACTAAAGAGCCTCTTAAATGAAAGTGAAAGAGGAGAGCAAAAAAGTTGGCTTAAAGCTCAACATTCAGAAAACGAAGATAATGGCATCTGGTCCCATCACTTCATGGGAAATAGATGTGGAAACAGTGGCTGACTTTATTTTGGGGGGCTCCA
>SJYV01056326.1:1880613-1926160 GCA_006410875.1 Neotragus pygmaeus
CTGTGGTGTTGGAGAAGACTCTTGAGAGTCCCTTGGACTGCAAGGAGATCCAACCAGTCCATCCTAAAGGAGATCAGTGTTCATTGGAAGGACTGATGTTGAAGCTGAAACTCCAATACTTTGGCCACCTGATGCAAAGAGCTGAGTTATTTGAAAAGACCCTGATGCTGGGAAAGATTGATCGCAGGAGGAGAAGGGGATGACAAAGGATGAGATGGTTGGATGGCATTACCGACTCGAGGGACATGGGTTTTGGTGGACTCCAGGAGTTGGTGATGGACAGGGAGGCCTGGTGTGCTACAGTTCATGGGGTTGCAAAGAGTCGGACACAACTGAGTGACTGAACTGAACTGATGGTAACTCTGTGTTTAACCTTTTGAGGAACTGGCAAATTATCTTCCACAGTTGTTGTACCATTTTTATTTTCCTACCAACACTACATAAGCATTCCATATTTTCCATAACCTTATAAATTCTTGTTATTTCCCTTTAAAAAATTATTGTCATCTTAGTGGGTATGAGGTATTATCTCACTGTGGTTTTGATTTGCATTTTCCTAACGGCTAATGGTGTTGAGTATCTTTTCACATGCTTGCTAGTCATTTTTATATCTTCTTTGAATAAATGTCTACTCAACATTTTGCTCATTTTTAAATTGGGTTGTTTGTTGCTGAGTTATATGAGTTCTTTATACATTCTGAATACCAGATCCTTATCAGATATGTGGTCACTAATATAATCTCTCATTCTGTCACATCTGTTTTCCCCACAGTTATATCCCCAGGACCTCTTATCATTCCTAGAAGAAAATATGTATCGAATGGATGAGGAGAAACATTTGGCGATATGAAGAGTATGTAGAAGGTTTAAAAAACAAACTCAAAATTGTTATCAAGTGCAATATACGTAGCATGACACTGTGTTTATCTGAAAGCTGTAATATTGAAACTGGGATTAATAGGCCACACATAAGTCTAATTCATGCTTCCCTCATAGCTCAGTCAGTAAAGAATCTGCCTGCCAAAGCAGAAGACCTGGGTTCAAGTCCTGAGTGGGGAAGATCCCCTGGAGAAAAAAATGGCAACCCACTCCAGTACTCTTGCCTGGAAAATCCCACGGACAGAGGAGCCTGGTAAGCTACAGTCTATGAGGTCACAAAGAGTTGGACATGACTGAGTGATTTCACTCACTTTCACTTTCACTCAGATCTAGTTTACAAGAATGTTTGGTTTAAAATGTTTTATTAATAAACTTTTGATAATATAGAATTTTAAACAGTGATATCTGAGCATGATAATACATCAAGAGTGAAGCTTCAGGTAGAGTTGACAAGGACCAGAATGCCATAGTGCTGTTTTGTGGGGTTTTTTTTTGTTTTTTTTGTTTGTTTTTTTGGTAGCATGGCAGTAGTAATATTGCCTTGTGCTTGTTTATAGAATGTTTTTTCATCTTCAAACTGCTTTTCAATCATTAATTAATACAATGCTACTTTTAGCTATTTTATTGCATCCCTACTTATTCTGGCATAAAACATTTAAGGCAGGAAACATACACACATACACACACATACATACGCACTCATACCTATAGGACAGCTTCTTCTCTATAGTACTGAGATACAAACATATTTGATTTTATCACCAGTTAATATCTATTTTTCATTTCCTAAAGAAATGTTCCCTCTAGATGCAAACTACTGAACTTAAAAAGAGAATCTATAGAGGAAAGTGGAAATGGGGCAGAGGACCGAATGTTCTCTTTGTTCTTCCTTGATCCAAACTCCATTTTTGGAAGACATGTGGATTTACGATACAACTGCTAATATGAGGGGGTGATGCTGTAAACATTGATACTTAAGGAAAAGGAGCAACTTGAGGACATATCTCTAAGAGAAAAAGACCTGCTTAGGATCCTAAGAGATATTCTTACTTTTTAGGGTGGAAGCCAGATCTTTAGTGAGGACTGAGTTGTGTTCCCCCAAAATTCACATTTGAGTCCTAATCCCCAGTACCTCAAAATGTGACTGTATTTGGAGACAGAGCCTTTAAATTTGCAAATAAGGTAAAGTGAGCTCACATGGGTAAGCTCTAATCATGACACAGGGAGAAGACAGCCGACTACTAACGAAGGAGAGAGGCCATGTACGCTAGCCATGCTGATACCTTGATTTTGGACTCCTAGACTCAAGAACTGTCAGGAAATAAATTTCTGTTGTTTAAGTCTGTGATGCTTTGTTATGGCAGCCCAGAAAACTTTTCATATAGTGTCAAACTTGCTTTATTATTACAAGACTCCTTTCCAGAGAAATTCTGGTTATATCTGAAGCAAGTCCTTTAAATGCAAGGGTTTTTTTTTGTTTGTTTTTTTGTTTTTTTTTTTTAGCTTGGCTGGTGTAATCAATCACTGATTTATTTTTCTAACTATAGTGCACAGTCAAATTAGAGCCAAGCTAGGGTTTTCATTGAAAGACTAAATCAAGAGTTGGATTATTTTAAACCCATTGGATATTCAGGAATAATTTTCGCTAATACCCAAATGTCTTAAAACAGAAAGTGTTTTTAACTTCTTTCATTCCAACATGTGGGAGGTCTTATGTCTATGAGAAGCAGAGGGTCACAGCTGTATTCAATGAGCATTTCTATATACTCTTAAAAGAATATATGTATACACTGTCTTATAGCTTACAAAGTACTGATAGACCATTATCCCATTTGATCTCTAAAACAACACTGAGATAAATCAAGGCAGATGGTATATTCTTTTCTTTTTTTTTAACTGATGAGAAAAAAAAAGCTCAGGGAGGATAAGTTACTTCCCAACAGTCACACAGCTAATAGGATCACTGTAGAAGAGACTGTCGTGGGCTAACCAAACCAATTCTTTTTATCTCCTAGAACAATGGTTAGCAAACTGTAGTTCACTCACCAAATCCAGCTTCAATGTATAGTGAAAGTGAAAGCCTCTCAGTTCTTTGCAACCCCATAGACTATATATAGTCCATGGAATTCTCTAAGCCATCATACTGGAATGGGTAACCTTGTCCTTTTCTGGGGAATCTTCCCAACCCAGGGATCAAACCCAGGCGTCCCACATTACAGGCAGATTCTTCACCAGCTGAGCCACCAGGGAAGCCCAAGAATACTGGAGAAGGGTAGCCTATCCCTTCTCCAGCAGATCTTCCAGACTCAGGAATCAAACTGGGGTCTCCTGAACTGCAGGCAGATTCTGTAACAGCTGAACTACCTGGGAAGCACCAAATCCAGCTTATTTCCATAAATAAAGTTTTGTTGAAAAGCAGCCACACCTATTCATTTACATATTGTTAGGAACTGCTTTTGTTCTACAGTAGCAGGGTTGTGTAGATGAAACAGAGTATAAGACCCACAAGCCTAAAATATTTACTAGCTGTCCCTGTAATAGACACACAACTAAGCTACATTTCCCTGAAACTCCTCTCACAACCCAGGGTTTCTCTCTTGCTTCTCCTGGGGCTGAATGCAGAGGATGTTATGGAGGATTCCAAGGCTTCGGGGAAGGGCAGAATCCCTGGATGGGTAGAGAGGCATAGAGCACATCCATGCTGCAGTACACCGTCGATCTAGGCCCCACATGAGAAACGTTTGCTTCTGGCTTTTTGTATCAAGTCACTAAGATTTGGTGGTTTTACATCAATTAATTTATCATAGCTAAGAAAAAAGAGTAACTCTATTTTTTTTGTAATCTAAATCCAGAACTGTTCCCCTTCTTGAGGAGGAATAATAAGTCAAGAGCAAGGTCTGGAGCCAAGAGAGCATCACCCTGACTTCCAGGCAGAGTAGCTATTGTGCACAGGTGATGATGGGTTTCATCTCATGTGGGCAGTGTGGCCGTTTCCAGTCTCCAAAGAAGTGGCAGCAGGCCAGTTATCAATACCTACCATGGGCTCAGGAATGGGAAGAGGTAAGACAATCAGGGATTTCGCCATGCACACCTGAGAGACAACCTGAATGATGAGAATACTTGTTCTACCTTTAAGGATATGAAAGGGAGAGATTTCAGTCTGAGTCACATACTTAAATATGAGGCTACTAATTAATACAACCAGAAGCATATCTTAAATACCAATTTCAAATAATTTGGAGTGGGAGCAGGGGAGCCAAGGGGAGCTGTTTAACTCAGAGAATTGAAAAATTAAAATTAAAAAAGAAGCTTTTCAGTTTAATTAGATCTCATTTGTTAATTTTTGCTTTTATTTCCTATTCTGGGAGGTGGGTCATAGAGGATCCTGCTATGATTTATGTTGGAGAGTGTTTTGCCTATGTTGTCCTCTAGGAGTTGTATAGTTTCTGGTCTTACATTTAGATGTTTAATCCATTTTGAGTTTATTTTTGTGTATGGTGTTAGAAAGTGATCTAATTTCATTATTTTACAAGTGGTTGACCAGTTTCCCCAGCACCACTTGTTAAAGAGATTGTGTTTAATGCATTGTGTATTCTTGTCTCCTTTGTCAAAGATAAGGTGTCCATAGGTGTGTGGATTTATCTCTGGGCCTTCTCATTTGTTCCATTGATCTATATTTCTGTCTTTGTGCCAGTACCATACTGTCTTGATGACTGTGGCTTTGCAGTAGAGCCCGAAGTCAGGCAGGTTGATTCCTCCAGTTCCATTCTTCTTTCTCAAGATTGCTTTGGCTATTCGAGGTTTTTTGTATTTCCATACAAATTGTGAAATTATTTGTTCTAATTCTGTGAAAAATACCGCTGGTAGCTTGATAGGGATTGCATCGAATCTGTAGATTGCTTTGGGTGGTATACTCATTTTCACTATATTGATTCTTCCAATCCATGAACATGGTATATTTCTCCATCTAGTAGTGTCCTCTTTGATGTCTTTCATCAGTGTT
Organism: Neotragus pygmaeus; assembly: GCA_006410875.1. Classification (NCBI taxonomy): domain Eukaryota; kingdom Metazoa; phylum Chordata; class Mammalia; order Artiodactyla; family Bovidae; genus Neotragus; species Neotragus pygmaeus. Next base: position 1,885,496 of record SJYV01056326.1, read on the forward strand.
TTATAATTTTCTATATATAGGTCTTTAGTTTCTTTAGGTAAATATATTCCTAAGTATTTTATTCTTTTCATTGCAATGGTGAATGGAATTGTTTCCTTATTAATTAAACTGAAAAGCTTCTGCACAACAAAGGAAACTATAAGCAAAGTGAAGAGACAGCCTTCGGAATGGGAGAAAGTAATAGCAAATGAAGCAACTGACAAAGAATTAATCTCAAAAATATACAAGCAACTTATGCAGCTCAACTCCAGAAAAATACATGACCCAATCAAAATATGGGCCAAAGAACTAAATAGACATTTCTCCAAAGAAGACATACAGATGGCTAACAAATACATGAAAAGATGCTCAGCATCACTCATTATCAGAGAAATGCAAATCAAGATGACAATGAAGTACCATTTCATGCCAGTCAGAGTGGCTGCGATCCAAAAGTCTACAAGCAATAAATGCTGGAGAGGGTGTGGAGAAAAGGGAACCCTCTTACATTGTTGGTGGGAATGCAAACTAGAACAGCCACTATGGAGAACAGTGTGGAGACTCCTTAAGAAACTGGAAATAGAACTGCCTTATGACCCAGCAATCCCACTGCTGGGCATACACACCAAGGAAACCAGAATTGAAAGAGACACANTGGTGGGAATGCAAACTAGAACAGCCACTATGGAGAACAGTGTGGAGACTCCTTAAGAAACTGGAAATAGAACTGCCTTATGACCCAGCAATCCCACTGCTGGGCATACACACCAAGGAAACCAGAATTGAAAGAGACACATGTACCCCCAGTGTTCATCGCAGCACTGTTTATAATAGTCAGGACATGGAAGCAACCTATATGTCCATCAGCAGATGAATGGATAAGAAAGCAGTGGTACATATACACAATGGAGTATTACTCAGCCATTAAGAAGAATACTTTTGAATCAGTTCTAATGAGGTGGATGAAACTGGAGCCGATTGTACAAAGTAAGCCAGAAAGAAAAACACCAATACAGTATACTAATGCATATATATGGAATTTAGAAAGATGGTAATGATAACCCTGTATGCAGGACAGAAAAAGAGACACAGATATATAGAACAGTCTTATGGACTCTGTTGGAGAGGGAAAAGGTGGGATGATTTGGGAGAATGGCATTGAAACATGTATAATATCATATAAGAAATGAATCGGCAGTCTAGGTTCGATGCAAGATACAAGATGCTTGGGATGGTGCACTGGGATGGCCCAGAGAGATGGTATGGGAAGGGAAGTGGGAGGGGGGTTCAGAATTGGAAACACGTGTACACCCGTGATGGATTCATGTTGATGTATGGCAAAACCAATACAATATTGTAACATAAAATAAAATAAAATTTAAAAAAAAAATTAAAAAAGAGGTCCATTTCTCCATCAGCCTGAGAGGACGCCTTGGTTGAGCTGTCAAGAAGAAAAACTGCCATGTCCACTGCTTTGGCAAAACCTCAGATCGTGGCCTCCTGGCCAAACGTCTGTGATTTCATATTATTGGAGCATTCATGGTCTCCCTGGGGTCTGCAACTTTGCTATGGCTGAAAAAAGAAAGAAGGCATATGCAGACTTCGACAGAAATTATGACTCCATGAAAGATTTTGAGGAGATGAGGAAGGCTGGTATCTTTCAGAGTGCAAAGTGATTTGGAATATAAAGAATTTCTTTGGGTTGAGTTCTTTGGAAGTTTGTCACTTTCCTGTGTTCCTGAACTATGAAACTATGACTATCTGGGGTGAGAAATAGTCTCTCAATAAATAAACAATTAACAAATACAGTGGAAAAATAATAATAATAAAATTAAATTAAAATTTAAAAGACCCTAAAAACTGAATTTTGCCACTTAAGATATAGTAGGCTTCATACTAGAAATTTGATTGCATTTTTGTTTCATGAAAAATGACTGCTGCATTCCAAGCGTTCACATGGTTTACCCAAGCTACTTGCTACATAGGCAGAGACTTCTCAATGGCCTTCCCTAGTAAGCAGGAAGGGTGTTTATCATTACTGTTCTTATTATTTACTTTCCTAAGCTTTTCAGTGTTTAGTTGGCAGAGTCTCAGAAGAAAAATTCTCATGAAAAAAATTCCATTTGATTGGGAAAAAGATGCAATTAAGAAAAAGAGAAAGAAATTATCTTTATGTCTCTTTCAACTTGAAGTTATTGCTCAAACAAACCATGGATCTCAAAACTCTGCTTGTGTCTTCAATGTTTTCTCGTGGTTTCTCCCTGAGCGAATGCAGAAATCCTCATAAATATGGTCTATTCTGAAGTTTCATTATGTATCTTCCATGAGTGTTTATTTTTGTGGCAATTATAGTAAATAGAAATGTGGTGACAATAGGCTATTTTCCTCCAACCCTCTTTTCCTTTATTTTGGTAACACTATTGTAGGTCATTCTCCCCTTGTGAAAAATTTTCCATCGTGTTTTCCAGCATATCATTTTTATGTATTTGCCAGGTTGCTCACAGGCACTGCAGCACCAGTGAAAGGTTTCTGAACCATTCGGTAAGTGGTTCCTGCTCGAATGAATTACCTAGCTTTCACGAACAGCCATGCAGAAGCAAAGCAGGCAGAAAAATAATGAATACATTTGTACCTTGGCACTCTTCTCAGCTATGAGCTTCTTACAACCATACAATTTCCCCACGAGGAAAGACAAGATTGCACTGTCATTAGAATAGGTAATCATTAGATTTATCTTTTATATAATTTGTAGCATCTTAAACTATTCTATGTAGCCTCATTACTGCCAGGAGTCCTCTTTAAGTGAGATGATAAGTAAATAAAGTAGAAATTACACACCAACAAGAACCTGGAATATGTTGTTTTAGTGTATGTCTGAGAGCTCCCTTTAGCAAACCTAATCTGCACAGCAGTTTCCATTATTTCTACCTCAATGAGCATCTCCTAATTGCTGTGCTATTGCTTGTGAAGAAAATATATTATTAAAGTCCACAACTCATGACTTGTTGCATATCTACCCATGAAAAACACTTAAACTTCATCAGCTTTTAATCTGTTTCAAATGGGATGATATGGAGAAGGGGTATTTTTCCCCTCTCTTGAATATCTGTTCATTGCCATTTCCTAATATCAATGTATCCTTCTAACAGTCAAGACGCATTCATAATTTATTCAGGACCTGAAGATATTATTACACCAAATCTATTTAATTCTCCATGAATTGGCTAAGGATGATTTTGGTAGTTTCTGTAATGAACAACAATTAAAGGACTCTGAACCCCCTTTAGTTGTTAATGTTTTATACTCTGCTGTTGGTTTGCTGCCAGCTAATGATTCACAGAGCATTAAAATCTTGTATTAGTACTATCTTTACAAATGCAGTGCTGTTCAGTGGAGGACAAAGTTTCCAAAGGTTTCTTTCTGTATGTGTTAGGTAACTATTCGAAATTTTAGGCAATATTTGAAGCTGACGTATTGGACGCTGGGTTAGGGATTTAAAATCTCAAGACCCACGTTCTTCATTTCCTATTGGATATTCTAGCACAGGTCAGTCGCACCAGCTGGCTTGCTGTCAAGGTGAAATCAGAAAGCCTTATGGTCTCTGAATGAATTTGAGCAGAGTAATAAATTTTAAAACTAGAATGGATTTCATTATTCAATAACCAATTACAAATTATTTAATGATTCAAAACAATATGGATCAAGGGCCATACATAAGTATCAATCAACAATACAGACAATTCAGGAATGCTAGGTTAGTACATTATTGTTCACTTGTGGCAGGAATTTGGAAGAATTATCATCAACAGTCAGTGTATTTCTCCCAATATATATTGAGGGACTAAGCACAGCATACACTCCAATAAGTATTTGATTTTTCTAGGATTGTTGAGATAATGTTTCGGTCAGAACTCAGGTAAGTCTAAAATATTTATGAGAGTCAAAAACCAGAGGTAAAGTTCTTTTTCACTAAACACTCTGCTTTGGGAGCGACACATCAGGTGGTAAAAGATTAGGTTGGCATCAGCCTAGAGGAGCTAAATCAGCCTGTACAGTTATCCAAGCCAGTGATCCAATCTTGTCCCACAGGGTTCAAATGGATGGATCCTTCCTATTATTCTTAAGGTTGAAGGTCAGTTTGATTTGAGAATGGGTGATGAAGAGCTCTCCTTACCACCACCACTCATAACACTCCCAAGCCCATCAAGAGCCTGGTGAATGAACCCTGTAGATACAAATGTCAGAGTAGCTTTACTCTAAAAAGTAAGGCTCTTTAAAAATAATACAAGCTTGTTGAGAAGAAAAGGACAGAAAGCAAAGGAGGGAGTTCCTGCAGTATTTCCTTCATTAACCTTTGCCTTCAGCTTTTTGCAAATGTTCCAACGTAAAAGCTTTGCCTCTAAATTTTCCACAAAGAACATGAAAGATATTGTACACGTTAGCAGAGCATATGATTAAGAGATTGAAATCTGAAATCATATCACTTAACATTCAAATTCTGGCTCTACCATGTACTATCTAGATAAATGATCTCTTGCAATGTTTTGCTTCAGCTTTCTTTTTTTATATATAATTTTATTCATTTTCAGCTATGCTGGGTCTTTGTCTCTGCATGCATGCTTTTCTCTAGTTGCAGCAAGCTGGGGTTACTCTTTGTTGTGGTTCGAGGGCTTCTCACTTTGGTGGCTTCTCTTGTTGTGGAGCATGGACTCTGGGCCACGAGGGCTCAGAAGTTGTGATTCCCAGACTCCAGAGCACGGGGTCAACAGTTGTGGCACACAGGTTTAGTTGCTCCACGGCATGTGGGATCTTCCCAGACCAGGGATAGAACTGGTCTCTCCTCAATTGGCAGGTGAATTCTTTACCACTGTACCATCAGAGAAGCCCTGCTTTAGCTTTTTATCTATAATGGACATAATCATAGTTCCTATCCCATAGACTTTTTGGAAGGATTAAATGAATTATTGCATGTAAAACCCTTTGAACAGCAAGTAAGAAGTGTTCACTAAATGTTGGTCAATATTTATTCAGTGGACAGATACTTATTGAGCGCACACTGTGTTTTAAACATTATATAGGCACTGGAGATTTAGCAGTGAGTTAAACAAATGAAAATTTCTGCTTTCTTAGGGTCTATTTCAGACAATAGACCAATAAGTAAGACATAAAGTATTAAAATGATATACCAAATGGGTTAAGTGCTTTAGAAAAAAATTAAGACAGTAGAAACATAAAAAAATAAAACACTGACACTGTAACCTTGAGTGTAGAAAGAGGAGGCTTTACTAAGAAGGTGACATCTTAGAGCAGACCTAAAGGAGATAAGNCAGAGTCGGACATGACTGAGCGACTTCACTTTCACTTTTGGATCACTGTACAGATGGTATTGTCATTCATGGACAAAGCAGTGAAAGAGTAGGTTCAGGGTAGGGAATGATTAGATCTCTTTGAACACACTTGAATTTCTCATTGGAAAGCTCAGAGCTCAAGTTTGAGAGCTAAGCTAGAATTATATACTTTGGGGACAATATAACTGAAATCATAGAGCAAAAGTGTCTAGATAGAGTGAAATTAGAGAAGAGAGCCAAAGAGCGAAGCTTTGAAAGAGAAGCCCATTTGTCAGGCTGAAAAGGAAAGTTTATGAAAGTAATCAAAAACACAGGAAACAGTAATATTTTAAGATAGAAGAGAGGCAAATGCCACCAAATGCTTCCCGAAGATCAAATAAGAAGCTGAAGAATGTCTATCAATTTCAGCCTCAAATGTAGAACAGTGACCTCTGCCAAGGAAGATAAATATATAGGGAATTAGTTATAGACAATTGATTCTGGAGGGTTAGGTTATCTGTTAGACTCTTTATTTTTCAATTAGGGCATGCAAGCCCTCCTCTGTAAGGCAGACGAATTATTATTGATAATGGCTATACAATCATAGCCATTCTATTTTGGGGGAATCTTCAAACACCAATCAAAGGACAACCTTATTAAGCTTGTCGCTGCTGGTGGGGGCCAGATCCTCATTAGAAAGCCCAAACCAGACAGTGACGTGACTCAAACCATCATTATTACAGTTGTGTACCATGCCAAACCTGATTCTGATCAGCGCTTCTGCACACAGTATATCATCTATGAGGACTTGTCTAATCATCGCCCAGAAAAGTTTCAGCAGGGGAGTCTGGATGGCTCCTCCCAGCTGGTTTATAGATTGTGTGATGTCTTTCAAGTTGCTCCCTCTTGATAACTGAATTCACACAGTGTGATAACCTAGTGATTGCACTATTTTCATCAGTCACATTTTTACAAATAGGTAGACTCATTCATCAGAGAAGGTGATGGCACCCTACTCCAGTACTCTTGCCTGGAGAGTTCCATGGACGGAGGAGCCTGGTGGGTTGCAGTCCACGGTGTCGCGAAGAGTTGGACACAACTGAGTGACTTCCCTATACAATTAAAATATACAACTTTCAGGAAGTGTCTACACCTTGATCTTCATAGAACCAGCACAGTCACCTATTAAGTCTAGGCTAGTCAATAAAATGCCCTCCATTTTTCCAACATATAAAATATTGGGGACTACTATTCAAATTCTACACCTTATTTGTCATTCAATTCAGTTCAGTTGCTCAGTCATGTCCAACTCTTTGCAACCCCATGGACTGCAGCACACCAGGCTTCCCTGTCCAACACCAACTCCTGGAGCTTACTCAAACTCTTATACATCAAGTCAGTNAAACATAAAAAAATAAAACACTGACACTGTAACCTTGAGTGTAGAAAGAGGAGGCTTTACTAAGAAGGTGACATCTTAGAGCAGACCTAAAGGAGATAAGGTGTTGGAGAAGATTCTTGAGAGTCCCTTGGACTGCAAGGAGATCCAACCAATCCATTCTGAAGGAGATCAGCCCTGGGATTTCTTTGGAAAGAATGATGCTTAAACCTGAAACTCCAATATTTTGGCCACCTCATGCGAAGAGTTGACTCATTGGAAAAGACTCTGATGCTGGGAGGGATTGGGGGCAGGAGGAGAAGGGGACGACAGAGGATGAGATGGCTGGATGGCATCACTGACTCAATGGACGTGAGTCTGAGTGAACACCAGGAGTTAGTGATGGACAGGGAGGCCTGGAGTGCTGTGATTCTTGGGGTCACAAAGAGTCGGACACAACTGAGCAACTGAACTAACTAACTAAAGGAGATAAAGGACTTCCCTGGTGGCTCAGATGGTTAAGCGTCTGTCTACAATGCGGGAGACTTGGGTTCAATCCCTGGGTCAGGAAGATCCCCTGGAGAAGGAAATGGCAATCCACTCCAGTACTATTTCCTGGAAAGTCCTATGGACAGAGGAGCCTGGTAGGCTACAGTGCATGGGGTCACAAAGAGTTGGACATGACTGAGTGACTTCACTTTTAAAGAAGAAAATGGAGTGAGCCAAAAAATTTCTGAAGGAAGAGAGGTTTGTGCAGAGGAAAGAGAAAGTACAAAAGATCTGATGCAGAGCACACTTGATTTATGATGTGATTTTAAAATAGCACAATAAGTATTATCTGGCAGCCCAGTTGGTAAAGGATCTGCCTGCAAGGCAGGAGATCCAGGCTCAATCCCTGGGTCAAGAAGACCTCCTGGAGAAGGAAATGGCAACCAACTGCAATATTCTTGCCTGGGAAATCCCATGGACAGAAGAGCCTGGTAGACTGCCGTCCATGGAGTCATAAGAGTCAGACACGACTTGGCAACTAAACCATCACCACCATTAGCTACTAGAGTTTTGGTTATATGTGCATTCCTAAACTCCATGATGGCAAATGGATGGGGGAAAAGTGGAAACAGTGACAGGTTGTCTTTTCTTGGGCTCCAAACTCACTGCAGATAGTGACTGCAACCATAAAATTAAAAGACACTTGCTCCTGGGAAGAAAAACTATGACAAACCTAGAGAGTGTATTAAAAAGTAAAGACAGCACTTTGCCAGCGTAAGTCTATCTAGTCAAAGCTATGGTTTTTCCAGTAGTCATGTATGGATATAAGAGTGGGACTATAAAGAAGGCTGAGTGATGAAAAATTGATGCTTTGAATTATGGTGTTGGAGAAGACTCTTGAGAGTCTCTTGGACAGCAAGCAGTTCCAGTCAGTCAGTCCTCAAAAAAAAAATCAACTCTGAATATCCATTGGAAGGACTGATGCTAAAACTGAAGATCCAATATTTTGGCCACCTGATGAAAAAAGCCAACTCATTGGAGAAGACCCTGATGATGGAAAAATTGAGGGCAAGAGAGCAGGCGACAGGGGATGAGATGATTGGATGGAATCACTGACTCTATGGATATGAGTTTGAGCAAACTCAGGGAGATAGCGAAGGACAGGGAAACCTGGCATGCTGCATGCAGTCCTTGGAGTCACAAAGAGTCAGACGCAACTTAGCCACCGAACAAGCTCCTTTAACAGTAGAGACCATATCTATAACCTTTTCATCCATTATAAGGCTTGGTTCACTGCTAAGTGTAGAGCTGGTGTTTCTTATAATAAATTACTGATTCTGTATCAGAATGACAACATTTGTTTAAAAACAGTAACCCCCATATCAGGTCTATAGAATCATGAGGTCAGATCCCTGGAATCTGCACTCAGGTATTATTGGTAAACACATGCCAGGCTGATTGTTTCCTTTTTATTTCTATACAGATCCATGGGTCTACATTGCTCCGGTCCTGCCTAGCAGACACCCTATAGATGGATGAACTTGGAATCTACTTTGGAGAGAGATGCAGTGTTTGATAAAAGTCAGAAAGCATGCTGGCATACATTTACATTGGATGAAATACCAATTCCATTTAGCTACAGTGTGAAATGCTTCTTTTATTTGCATGGGAGATCAACCATATAAGGCATAATAACTTCTTTCAAAAGTTCATTGCTAGTCCCATACTAGCTTCTCCCAGCAGGGATGGCTGGCAGCTCTTCTTGCAGTAAGTGGAAAGCCATAGTCTGTCAAAGCATCAAGCACTAATGAAATAAACAAAAACTTTCCTTACCTGAGGCAGGTGCCAACGCCTGCTAGTCTAAGTGCCCCCGCTGGACACGATTTAGACTTGCTTTCAAAAGCTAAACACAAATAGGTTCTCCTAAGTGCAATTAAAGCTAAGCCACACATTGAATCTACTGATACTGATGGAGTTACTTTGACTCCAAGGCTCTTAAGAGTTTTTCCTGAAAATATCACATAATTTGGTAATTATTGTTTTATGCTAATATATGACAGGGAATGTCAAAAACATTCATGAGCTTCCTAGTCCTTCTTTTTAATAATCTTGAATCAATACTGAGTATTTCTCCAAAGAACAAAGTAGTTACTGTGCCATTATTGTACAGTATGATTTAATTTAAATGATTAAATATGCTGTTTTAATAAGAAGTATTTCCATATTAAAAATACTTGCTATTCCCTCCTGTTGCATAGCTCCCGCTCTCTACCCTGGAAAAAAAAAGCCTAATTCCCAACCCATGCCAATTATTTTACATTTCTTTTGACATGAGGGTTATATTGGAGAGGTTTTGTTCTTTTTCTGTTATTCAAGCCAATCTGAAAAAGCTCCCTACTCCCAAATATCTCTAGTTATTACCATCAAAAATTTAGACTGTGGGCAAATGAAACTTCTATGGCAGGATGAAAGAGGGTTCTATTAATCAGTATGTCAGGACAATGGGCTTAATTAAACCAGGACTATCCTCAGCAAACCAAGAAATACAGTCATCCAATCTAAAGGCTTCCAAAGTGGCGCAGTGGTAAAGAATCAGCCTCCCAATGCAGGAGACACAAGATATGTGGGTTTGATCCCTGGGTCGGGNAGGCTTAATTAAACCAGGACTGTCCTCAGCAAACCAGGAAATAGTCATCCAATCTAAAGGCTTCCAAAGTGGCGCAGTGGTAAAGAATCAGCCTGCCAATGCAGGAGACACAAGATATGTGGGTTTGATTCCTGGGTCGGGAAGACACCCTGGAGAAGGAAATGGCAACCCACTCCAGCATTCTTACTGGGAAAATCCCATGGACAGAGGAGTCTAGTGGGCTACAGTCCATGGGGTCGCTCCTAAATCTAATAGAGGGTGTTGATGANGGGCTTAATTAAACCAGGACTATCCTCAGCAAACCAAGAAATACAGTCATCCAATCTAAAGGCTTCCAAAGTGGCGCAGTGGTAAAGAATCAGCCTCCCAATGCAGGAGACACAAGATATGTGGGTTTGATCCCTGGGTCGGGAAGACACCCTGGAGAAGGATTCTTACTGGGAAAATCCCATAGACAGAGGAGTCTAGTGGGCTACAGTCCATGGGGTCGCTCCTAAATCTAATAGAGGGTGTTGATGAAGTTGCTTAGAAACAATTGCCCACAAAGAAGAGAGAAAAGGATACTGCCATCGTCTTCCCTAACATGGGAGAATTCAGCCTGCTAAGCACGCTACTCGAGGCCCTGAGGTTCTCTCTACCAGTCCTTCCCTATCCTCATCTTTTCCTCCCATCCAATCTCCTCATCCCCTCTTAGGTATCCAGACCCTAAGCAATAGTAGCAGACACTTCCTTCAAGCCCAGGTATAATGAAATCCTTTACTCCCAGGGCCATAATAGGCTCTAAGCATAATGTATTTCATAATCATTCTCCACACACACTCCAAGTAGCCCCTAATAATTTATTATTATTGACCAATGGGATGGAAGTTACTAATTTGTGACTGTCACTTTGGTCCAATTTAGTGTCATGCCAACTTCCATTGCCCATATTCTCTAGTGGTAAAAACTGAAAATTATACTATCATAGGAATGGGTCATAATTTAGCTAATGAATTCTCTGTGAATTAAACAATACCTCCTGTTTCTTACCCTCAAAAGCAACTTGGCAGTAAAAAATGTTCCTAAATTTCAAGAATATAAGCTGCATAATGTAAAATGATGAGCCTGTTCTGCTCATCTAACACAAAGCCTGGCACTTAGTAAGTAGATGTTTATTAAGGATTTGGTGATTAACTGATGGAGGGAAAGAAATAAAGAAATACTACACTCTAACATTATAAATGCAAAGAAGGACAGACGAGGGAAAATTAATTTACTTAGGAGGAATTAGAAAAAGATACAGACAAGAACTAACATTTGAGTGGACCTTAAAAGGATAATTAGAAATTGAATAGAATAGGAAAATGTGGAGGCAAACATTTCAGATAGAAAGAACAGTAGGAAATAATTAAAATGTAAAAGTACATTGGCTTTTTAGAAAATGTGAGTCAAGGTAGTTTTCACTTTGGGGGTAATGATGTAATTCTAGAAGAGTAATAGGCTAAGACTAGTTTTGAAAAATCTTATAGATATGCAGGAAAAGGTCCCTTAGACACAGTTATACTTTTAAACATTTATTTTTAATATTAGACAAGTGTATAAAGACATTTGTTTAGGAATGTTTATCACAAAATTTATTACAATATTTAAAAGTCTAAGTAACATAAATGACCATTAAAGGGATTTGAAAGTTAAATGAATGGTGGTCCACCCATAAAATGTACCTGCTAAAAATGATGATAAAATCTTTATTTATTGATATGAGAAAATATCCACACTACATTAAAGGGGAAAAGAAGGCTACAAAATATGCAGAGCATGGTCTCATTTTTGTTTTGTTGTTTTGTTTTAGGTGATATATTCATAGAGAAGAATCTGGAAGGAGAAATACAAAAATGTTCAGTTCAGTTCAGTTGCTCAGTCATATCCAACTCTTTGCAACCCCATGGACTGTAGCACGCCAAGCCTCCCTATCCATCACCAACTCCCAGAGTTTACTCAAACTCATGTCCATTGAGTCAGTGATGCCATCAAACCATCTCATCCTCTGTTGTCTCCTTCTCCTCCTACCTACAATCATTCCCAGCATCAGGGTCTTTTCCAAAGAGACAGTTCTCCGCATAAGGTGGCTACAGTATTGGAGTTTCTGCTTCAGCATTAATCTTTCCAGTGAACACTCAGGACTGATCTCCTTTAGGGTGGACTGGCTGGATCTCCTTGCAGTCCAAGGGACTCTCAAGAGTCTTCTCTAACACCACAGTTCAAAAGCATCAATTCTTCAGCACTCAGCTTTCTTCACAGTCCAACTCTCATATCCACACATGATTATTGGGAAAACCATAGTTTTGACTAGATGGACCTTTCTTGGCAAAGTAATGTCTCTGCTTTTTAATATGCTGTCTAGGTTGGTCATAACTTTCCTTCAAAGGAGCAAGTGTCTTTTAATTTCATGGCTGCAATCACCATCTGCAGTGATTTTGGAACCAAAAAAATAAAGTCTGCCACTGTTTCCACTGCTTCACCGTTTATTTGCCATGAAGTGATGAGACCAGATGCCATGATCTTAGTTTTTTGAATGTTGAACTTTAACCCAAATTTTTAACTCTTCTCTTTCACATTCATCAACAGGCACTTTAGTTCTTTGCTTTCTACCATAAGGGTGGTGTCATCTGCATATCTGAGGTTATTGATATTTCTCCTGGCAATCTTGATTCCAGTTTGTGCTTCATCCAACCTGGCACTTTGCATGATGTACTCTGCATATAATTTAAATAAGCAAGGTGACAACATACAGCCTTGANGCCTGCTGTGCTGCAATTCATGGGGTTGCAAACACCACTGAGAGACTGAACTGAACTGATACCTCTCTGAGGGGCTTTCCTGGTGGCTGAGATGGTAAAGAATCTGCCTGCAACAAGAGAGAACTGTGTTCAGTCCCTGGGTTGGGAAGATCCCCGGTAGAAGGGCATGGCAACCCATTCCAGTATTCTTGCCTGGAGAATCCCATGGACTGTAGGAGGAGCCTGGCAGACTATGGGGTCACAAAGAGATAGACTCACCTGAGCAACTATCACACATGCACACAGCTCTTTGGGTCTTGAGAGGCAAGCAGTGAGGCTAAATTACTTGCTAATTTAGTAATATTGCTTTTCTTGGCCAGTGGTCTCAGTTACAAATATGGATGGAAAAAAAAGTGAAAATGTTAGTTGCTCAGTTGTGTCCAACTCTTTGAGACCCCATGGACTGTAGCCCACCAGGCTCCTCTGTCCACGGGATTCTACAAGCAAGAAGACAGTGGGTAGCCATTCCTGTAAATATTGTAAATATGTTCCTAAAAGTATTAGAATATTTGGCTAAAAAAAAAAAAATGGAGACAGTTGGCATTACCAGGATTGTCTTTGTATCTCAGTTTTTACATAAGGAAAATCTTGACCTCCGAATCTGAGGAGACAGAACTTGTTTTAATGATTAGTAAATTCTCTTTCATACAGTAATATTTTCTCTTCTTTTTTTTTATTTTTTTATTTTTTATTTATTTATTTATTTTTAATTTATTTATTTATTTATTTTTAAATTTAACTTTACAATACTCTATTGGGTTTGCCATACATCGACATGAATCCACCACAGGTACACACAAGCTCCCAATCCCGAATCTCCCTCCCACCTCCCACCCCCCAACGTCTCTCTGGATCATCCCCGTACACCAGCCCCAAGCATCTGAAGCATATATACTGTTATGTAAGAAACGAATCACCAGTCTCTATTTGATACAGGATGCAGGATGCTTGGGGCAGTAATATTTTCTCCCTTGAAATTTTAGAGATTTGCTGCTCAACACTCTTAAAGTTAGGCAGTGGATTGTAATAGTCTTATTTCCATCAGTATAAATGCGGAGGTTGCCCATGGGAACTCAAGGAAACCCTGTTGGCATCATTGACATTTAGATAGAAACCTGCTCTGGTCATTTACTTCCAATCTGGTGAACTATTCAGCTCATAGATTTAAAACATATACTTCCTACTTTTCTTCTTCTTAGCGCAGCAACTGATACAGGGCATAAAGGCATGTCATAAAACATTTTTATGGTAAGAAAGAGATTATTTTTGATATTTGTGGCTACCACACAATAAAATGGTATCAAAGTCTTCTAACTCTCTGCTTGAGCTCCTTAAAAATCCCACAAAAGTAGCTTCTCATAGGTTTATCATAGCCATTAAAGTCAAATGGCATATACCATGGTATCTGTTTATTCCTTCCAAATACACACCTTTCCAAATGGAATTCTATGATTTTCCTAGAAAGGAAAGAAATGTGATCTTTGGTATGATTTGTGTTATCCAGTATATCATTGAAATACATTTAACGAGGGATCTACTGTTTGGGGAATTTACGGTGATTGAGTTCCAGTTCATTACTTTCAGGGCTGTGATGCTATTGTCATGGCCTCAAAATCAGTGCAATGGCCTAAACCCAGGTCAGAGAGGCTACGATAGCACAAAGGCAATTATGCTGCAAGAAAAATGTTGTCCACTAATCAGCTGGCAATCAATTACTAAGAAGAGAAGATAACCCTCTCCCCATTCAAGCTCTTCAGTATTAATAGTGCCATCGTGTAATTACTTTCGGCTTGGGCAGGTGCATGAAAGGACAGACTATAGCACACTGCATTGAAGATTAATGAGTTCTGTCAATTTGCCCAGCAGACATCTGATTCTCCAGCTTTCTGTAGCTACTAGTTTTACACATGCCTCAGGGTTTTTTTCCCTGAAAAAATTAGCTAGTAATTTAAATACATTCAATAAGCATATATCTTTAAGGAAGGAAACAAAACCCACTCTAATTTTGCAATGAAGTACAAACTAAAAAGACTCTTCATCTGAATATTAACATAGGAAGTAGTTCATAATGGCAGTATTCTTTTAAGTCATATTTTATTTTTAGTTATTACAATTAGTGATGTACTGGATTCAGAGGCTGTATAAACTCCTTAAAGTAGGATCATGTACACCACACATCCCTAACATTCTCCCTTTACCTTGCTGGCCCAGAAGCTAAAAAGGGAAAAACTGTGAGAGCTCCAATAATTTATAGGACTGTTTTAAAGCCTCCTATAATACAAATGCCCTAACAAGGAGGAGACTTTAGCCCACAGATTTTCTGGGTAAAAGTCACTGAGATTTCCCCCACACTCCCACCCCAAAGGAAAATGCAGCATTGGCCCAGAGAACTTGGTCATCCAGGCCTATACATTTGTGTCAGAACAGGAATTGCCTATAAACTGAAATGAATATCAGGAAATTTGCTGTTGCTCCAAATTGATATTTTATAACCCAACTACTGTAAAATCTCATAATCTTTAAATACATGAGGTCAATGTACTAAATGGCTATTTTATGATGCTACCTAAAGGCTCCGATTTGTTTCTCATGAGGATCTAAGTCTTTCTAGCTCATGGCTCTCTTTCGATTGCTCTTTCAATGAGTATATGAATAAAAGGAGGAGAAAAAAACTGATTCAGAAACATTATTTGTTCCTTTACCTCTGCCTCCATTTAATGTTACAATCACCCATCCATGAAATATTTTTCCAGACTACATTTATTGGATATTAGATACTGCTAATTAATTCTTTGTATTAATTTCTTTTGAAGTGATGTTATCAATTGTTTCCAGGAGAAGAAAAAGAATAAAACAAAGACAGACATTTAAAAAAAAACACAGCCCAGCCATACTTGATTTTTGCATAAATAGATTTAAGCCTACTCAAATGCTATAGGCTTTTTTATCCTTGATCTGTATTCATTGGTTGATGCTGTTTAAATTATTGTTTTCCACAGTAAGAGACAATAGAGTAGGAAATACTTTTGATCTGGAAAACTGTGTCTAAGAAGATAGCAGTACCTGTGCTTCCTTAAAAAAAAAAAAAAAGTCTCATGCCTCTAAAGTTACTAATCTTCAAAGTTGGAAATATTTTGAAACCCACATCAGACAGAGAAACTTCATCAAAAAAAAGATGAGAGACATTATAAAAACCATGATCTCCTGGTCAACAAGGACTAATGCCACCTTACCTCTACTATAAAATGATCTTCACTGTTTGAGTTTTCACCCTGATCATATTTTTAGTTATGCTGATATCTTTATAGCCATCTAAGGGTTACAAAAGAGGTTATTTTTCCCAAATATCTGTTATCTTCTAACGAAGCTCTTAGCAGGTACTTCATAGGGCTCAACTAGAAGGATGTGCAGCCCAGTAACAAGAGCTGTCCTGCCTGGAGATACAGTTCTGGGAACTTACCCCTGCCATGTGATGACCCAGGCCACCATCTGTACTGCCCATGAAGTGTCAAAGGTTGAGCTAATTTCAATCATAATCATTCAAATATGTACACATGTAAGTATGTATACATGTACATTTAAGTAATACTTCTGGCTATTAATTCTGACTACTAATATTTGGTCAACATTGTTATGTTAATCACTCAGTTGTGTCCAGCTTTTTGACCCCATGGTTGGTAGCCCACCAGGCTCCTCTGTCCATGGAATTCTCCTAGCAAGAATACTGCAATGGTTAGCCATACATTTCTCCAGGGGATCTTCCTGATCCAGGAATTTAACCCAGGTCTCCCACATTGCAGGCAGATCCTTTACCCTCTGAGCCACCAGGAAAGCCCCTGGTCAGCATTATGAGTACTGTAGAGATCAACATTTAAGATCTATTTGGCTATTCTGCCCAGGAAGATTTAAATAGTAAACTCAATAGATATGTAAGAAAAATAGGCAGTACTACACTCAGCACACGTAAGAAATCTCGGGCTTCCCTGGTGGCTCAGACAGTAAAGAAGCTGCTTGCAATGCAGGAGACCCGAATTCAATCCCTTGGTCAGGAAGATCCCTTGGAGAAAAGAATGGTTACCCACTCCAGTATTCTTGCCTTTAGAATATCATGGACAGAGGAGCCTTGTGGGTTACAGTCCATGGAGCTGCAAAGAGTCCAACACGACTGAGTGACTAATACACACATATAGGAAATCTTAGCATTCTGGTCCAGAGGGAACCTAAGTTCAGTAGTCTCTTAGCATCACTACTCCATGACTAGAAATTGGTTAATCCTAATAGATATATTATTATTCTTAGATGAAGAAAGATAATTCTTAGCAGACATAAAAATGTCTAAACCCCCTCCATACAGACTACCAAGGGGCAAAAAAGAAAACCATTGAATTTAATTTTAATACAACTTTGAGCAGGAGGGGATATGGAAACTTCAGGGGCTTGTCATAGGAAAACAAGGGGATTTCTCATTTCTAACCCTCATCAGTCCTGGAACATGTTTTATCCAGATGGTTTTCTGTTACTGGTCAGAGTTTTTCTTAAATAGGGGCCACCTTTAAC
This sequence comes from Neotragus pygmaeus, assembly GCA_006410875.1. Lineage (NCBI taxonomy): Eukaryota > Metazoa > Chordata > Mammalia > Artiodactyla > Bovidae > Neotragus > Neotragus pygmaeus. The sequence continues at coordinate 1,902,692 of SJYV01056326.1, forward strand.
TGGAAAGAGCTCACTATGGCTGCCAAAGGCAGTCTTTCACTCAGTGCACACCCTGCAGGTGTTGGCATGTAGAGATATGTTTACGTAAGTATAGAGGTCAGCCTGGATAAGTATAGAGGTAACCCTAAATCTTCCACCTGCCAATGCAGGATACATAGGATCCCTGGGTTGGGAAGATCCCCTGGAAAAGGAAATGGCAACACACTCCAGTATTCTTGCCTGGGAAATCCCATGGACAAAGGAGTCTGGCAGACTACAGTCCAGGGGGTCACAAAGAGTTGGATACGACTTAGTGACTAGATAACAAGAAGCCTGGATCTACTTAAATAGAGGGACATTTCTTGCAAATCCCAAACCTCCCAGCTTCTTCCATCCAGGAAACAGATTTAATTAGCATGTCTTGAAATAACATGGGTGAAAGAAACAAACACAGTCTCTCTATTTCCTGCTCTGTGAAAACCATCACCTACAAAGTCCTTGTACAGAATTTACCTAGTATATACACAAGGGGCTAAATCCCCTAAGTACATTTACAATTTAAGCCCCTTTGAACATTTTTTTCCTGATCCACCATCCCTAGAAAAAGTCTCATCAGGTGTTTCAAATATAAAACCATATTACGTTGTAAATTATAATTTTGTATTTAAAATTCAACATAGTCTAAAAAATTTACAACTATTATAATAATAAACATAAAATAATAGCTAACACTTTGTCCTTACTAAAGTCGGGCACCATGTAAGTGTTTCACATGCATTAACACTTTAAATCCTCATGATGACTTCATGAAATTGGTACTACTATGATTTTCACCCTAGAAATGCAGAAACTAAGATGCACAGAAGTTAGTAATTTGATTGGGACCAAACACTAAGTGGAAAAACTAAGATTCAAACTCAAGGAGTTTCTCTTCAGAATCTGCTTTTTACCATTACATTAGAATAGAATTTTTAAACAATCATACCATCAAAAAATGACAAAAACAATAAAAGTTATTTTTAAATGGTATCAAATACTAGACTCAAAAATGAACATATAATTGACCAATATTATGATAGAGCTATTTAATCAGTGTAACATATCAAAACACCCTATTTATAAGCCCAAGGCTGAGTCAATTGAGTTTTCTGAACTCACCGAAGTTTGTCTTTAGTGCTCAATCTAAATGTTCATTTTTCCATCCAAATAATTTTTGTGGTGGGCTGGCATTGAATTAATTGCATGCATCATTGGATTTCATCCAAGACACATAATTATCTTACTTTTTCTAATCAGGGTATCTATGAAGATCAGCTTGAGAACTGAAGGCCTGGCATGCATCCCCTCTTAAAGGACTTCCTGGAGACTACAAGAAAGCATCAAAACCTCCCAGTACAGAGACATGGACCCTACATCCTTCCCCTCATGCCCCAGGTGTGGTAGGTTTTGGATGGAGTCCCAGGACACACTGCCAGCAATTTAAACAGCTATCTTCCTATGTCATTTCATAAGCAGGTTCAGCTACACATAGCAGAAAATTGAACTCATGATGACTTAGGCAAACAGAAATTAGCTGGTTGGTTTTCATACAATAAGAGATCAGACTGAAAGTTGCCAGCTGATCTACTGTATAGTATACAGAATTCTACTCAATGTTACGTGGCAACGTGGATGGGAAGGGAGTCTGGGGGAGATATATGGATATACGTATAAGTATGGCTGAATCCCTTTGCCGTACATCTGAAACTATCATAACATTGTTTGTTAATCAGCTATACCCCAATACAAAATAAAAGGAAAAAAAAAGAAAATCCCAGGCTGATGTGGCAGTAACAAAATGTCATTGGTAACGCATCTTCTATCCTGTTTCACCACATGCCTGGGGTGTGGACTCAGTTTGCATAGTCTCGTACACTGTTTCTGGCACAGATAGTACAAAGTGGGGAGGACAAGGTAAAAGGCATATGCCAGATGGGCATGGCTGTCATCTAAGGAACATCACTGAGAGTCTTGTGCTAAGATTTTTGTTTACATCTCATTGTCCAAAATTGCAGCATCTTGCCAATCCCAATCAACAAAGAAGTCTGGGAAATGTGTTTTTCAGCTGGGCACTTTGCCACCTAGAAAAATAATTTGGATTATGATAGTAATAAAAGCAAGAGTAGAATTGGGTTGTCAACTCTCCGTCTGCTGCACTGACATTAGTCATCCATGGGAGAATCCTTACATTGATGTATCTTACCTCTGCTAACCCGGTTCCAAAGTTTGGAATCTGTTGACTGCAATTCTGATATGTAAGGACACTCAGTTCAGTTCAGTCGCTCAGTCGTGTCCGACTCTGCAACCCCATGAATCACAGCACGCCAGGCCTCCCTGTCCATCACCAACTCCCGGAGTTCACTCAGACTCACGTCCATTGAGTCAGTGATGCCATCCAGCCATCTCATCCTCGGTTGTCCTTTTCCTCCTGCCCCCAAACCCTCCCAGCATCAGAGTCTTTTCCAATGAGTCAACTCTTCGCATGAGGTGGCCACAGTACTGGAGTTTCAGCTTTAGAATCATTCCTTCCAAAGAAATCCCAGGGTAAGGACACTACTAGTCATAAATAAAAGAACTCATTTCAAAGAAGCTTAAGTGTAAAAGAGTGATTATGTATGGTATTGAGGTTCCAAAGAGGAGTTAAACATTACACTATATTTAAGGAGTTCACAAATCTAAGGAAATGCTTTAACTTTCTTGGATGAATCAAGCTATATGAAAGCAAAATATTATACTTCTACTAATTTGAAACACTTTTTAAAAACTATTGTTCATCTCTACTCTGTACTACCATCCATCATTACATAAATATCCCTTCAACTCTAAAACCATAAGACTGAGCATAATATCTCAAAGGTATACCAAAAAGCAGCTGATCTGTCGTTATATAGAAAAGAGTTTCCATGCCAAGTGAGTGTCAGAAACCATGCATACTCATTCTATTCTTATATATTTAAAATGTTCATTAACTTTTTAAAAGTCCTAAAGTTAGGAAACCTGTATAATTTTATAAAATCTAGTACTGTCCAAACTTTACCAACCAATAGTTTTTTGAGTTGAGTAAATGAAATTTAGCTCTGAAAAGCAAGTTCTTGGATTTGAACAAAATTTTGAAAACAGGAAAGAAATTAGAATTGTAATTTATATTTTATAATGTCTCACATTATCTTTCTCTTACCTGTAAAGACATAATTCCATGTTCATTCCATGATACACATCATTAATGACAGAAAAAGTAAGCAGGGAGCAGAGCAATGAAAAAAATGAGAGAATGGTTCACTTTGGTATGAACTGGAAGATTGAGTTATTTCTTTTAAAAGCAGCTTTGTCTTCCAACAGGAATCTAAGTGCATTTTGACAGAATAATGCTGCATGGCTCATGTTGTTTATGATACAGTGTTTCGGTTACTTAGTTATACACTGAAGTACCTAGAAATGAAATATCTCTTTTATGTACAACATGCCTAGGAGAGCTTCTAGATTGAAACTACATGGCTCTCTGTATTCTGACAAGTTGCTCACTGCCTTATACATTAATAGGCTCTCTGTGTACTTGATGTTGACAATAACCATGAGGAATCAGGATCAACTAACCTGATCTAGTGACCCCCTCTCAGCACACTTTTTGCTTCGTTACATTCACACCATGGTGCAAGCCCTTCCTGCTATGTGAACCCCCCTATTCGGAAGCTAATGAAAAACCACACAAAACTAATCCCACATCTTCTGTGAAGTCATCGCTGATAATAAAATTAATAGTTAATATTTGCTAGGCATTTACCATGTGCCCTGGTCTAAGCATTTTGCATACATTATTTATTTGATCTCCATGTATCTTAAAGCCTTATGCTGCTAAGTCGCTTCAGTCGTGTCCGACTCTGTGCGACCTCATAGACGGCAGCCCACCAAGCTCCCCCATCCCTGGGATTCTCCAGGCANCCTGGTCTAAGCATTTTGCATACATTATTTATTTGATCTCCATGTATCTTAAAGCCTTATGCTGCTAAGTCGCTTCAGTAGTGTCCGACTCTGTGCGACCTCATAGACGGCAGCCCACCAAGCTCCCCCATCCCTGGGATTCTCCAGGCAAGAACACTGGAGTGGGTTGCCATTTCCTTCTCCAATGCAGGAAAGTGAAAAGTGAAAGTGAAGTCGCTCAGTCGTGTCCGATAGGGTCAGCTTAATGATTATCTCCGTCTTATATGAGGCCTAGCCATCATACTCCAGTCGTTTCCCAAGAACCACTTTGGACAATTTCTACTAGGCATGGCTCTAAAATAGGACAGAAATTGTTCTCATCCCGTGGCCACTCTGGCAAGCATGGTGCTAGTTGTAAGGGTTTTGTGTCAAATTGCAAATATCAAAGGTTGCATAGAGTGTATAAACTGAGGTTGACTGTTGAAGGACATGGTAGATTATTAAAAAATCAAGTAAAGAAGAGCTTACTGGGGCTCATGAACCTTGAAAATCCTCATCATGGAATGACTCTCGAAGCTGTCTAAAGTCTGGATCTCTATATATAATGCCCATTACATCAAAAGAAAGAGGCAGGAATCCATTCACTGAAACTGATATTACGCCTTTAAAAAGTATTTGATTTGAGCATTTAAAATACTGTGCTTCACTGCTGGTTTAATTTTTACAAATGTTCCCCCTCTTATAGATCTTCTCAATAGCCACATCAGAGGAGAGTGAAGCAAGAATAAGCTCCTCTTTCAGGCTCTCAGTACACTTCTGCTTGATTAGAATGGATATTGTACATAATATGTCCCTACAGATGTTTCCTCCAGTGGGGCACATTGAATTTCATTTAAATGCCAAGGCACAAAATCTAAAACAATGTGACTTTAACAAAAAATCTGATGAGGAATTTGATGAGAAAATGGCAAGAATTCCTGTGGCATTTGGGTAACAATTTCAAGCCTTCATTTTAATAGAATAAACAGGATCATATTTCATTCAAATCTGGCAATGAGATGAGCTTTGGGTATTACATTGATATAAACCAATAAAGAATTTGCAAATTTGAAGCACTAATTAACAGACATAATATTAAATGAAAAAAGTTTGCTCCAGGGGCAAATACATTTTGAAGACTTTAAACTTTTATTAAAATACATTTTTTTGAACCACTTCTTTTGTAGTTTGCTCTTCTGCTGATTTTTATAAAATATGGGAATATTGTGATATTTTCAAAATGATACCTTTAACACAGCATCTGATATTCCTTTTTACCTTTTTGAGGCAATACATCAATGTCACAGTGTTTTGAAATCTGGAGGAAAAATAAGCCAAAACATGAGCTCAAATATCACAGAATAATCAGAGCAGGCTTAATTTAAGATATTCTGTCAATGAACAAAGTGCAACAAAATACAGGTATTCAACTATAACAGCCACAGGGTCATTCTCATGATAGACCAAATTAAGCCAGTTATTCCCAAGGTGAAGGTACTCAGAAAGAGCATTATAATGGTGGAAAGATGGAGTTCCACCATTTTAGTTTGGAAGAGATTTCAATATTTTATTCATGTAATCAGATAACACTTAACTCCCCCACCACCATGTCAAGAGCATCCATGTAAATGCTTTTGTGACTCCTTGCCCCAAAGATGTCCTTAGGATGTTAATTTGGACCTGATTTCCACCTGGATAAATATGTGAAGGAAGATGAAGGGATGAATGTGAAGAGATAGAGTAGATTTGACTCAGGTCTTGCAAACAAATAAACCTTTTAAAATGAATAACTTACTAATTTTAAACTCCATGTGAAAATCATTTCATCATAATTCTACAGGAAGGACTCTGAAGCTTGACTTACTGGTCACAAATGCACTACAGAATGTTCTCTGTCTAATTGCAATGCTGCACAGTTACTTTCTTGAGACTACAATGTCTAAGATATATGCATCTAAAGACTCATACTTCAGAAAGCAGGAATGCCTGAAGAATGTTAAAGAATCAAATACATGAGACCAACCTTCACATAAGATATTGTGGCCTGGCTCTGGGTGTGTGTGTGTGTGTGTGTGTGTATGTGCACGTGCACGCATGCACATACAAGTGCACATTTTTGGTCTTGGTTTGAGCATGTGTATTTTTAAAGTAGTTATTTTATGCTAAGCATGTATTCAGCAAAAGTCAGCTGCTGTTAATATTACCTGTACCAACAATTCTGTAATCTGTGCCCCACTTACAGGTTTTCACAGAGAATAAATTTGTTTGCATAATGACTAAATACCACATTTTCTAAGAGGAAAGGAAAGGGGGATTAAGTATAGTACAAAGATCTTTATATACATTTTATCCTTACAACCACTTCTTGAGAGAAATATTACTGCATCCACATTGCAAATGAGGAAAGTGAAACCCAGAAAGATTAAGTAGCCTACCCAATGTCACACAACCAAAAACAATTTTTAAAAGAGCCAGAATCTCAAACCAAACAGATTTGGCTCCAGAACCCAGGCTTTTTTCCTACTACACCACAACATCAGAAAAATTGGTTTAAAAGTGAAAGATTTGATCAAATTAGTTAGACCATCAAACAACCAATTTAACTTATTTTAACTCATTTTTTGCTCAGAAGAAACTCTTATCTGATCCAATGCCAATATCCATTTCATGAAAACTGTGAGCCAGCTTTTGTTGTAGAAAGCTTAGAAATAAATTTGTGCTTGCCCACCCTGTCCCTTTGGTCTGTCATGTTATCAAGTAGAACCTTATCACTAGCCTCATTCAACCTCAACCTTTTTACTATTTTGCCACTTTGTTATATTTTGCACACCCTTTTAGGTACAAGAATTGTTTTCTGGAAGAAAGTATACTATAAATAAGCAACAAAAATGTATCCTATTGCACTAATCAGTCCTTAGGTGGAACTTATGGCTCAACCAGTGTCTTGAGTATCATTTTCCCTCCTCCATTTTTTTATATTCATCACCTTGTCTGCATTGTATTTAATACAGTACAAATAAATGATATTCTATTGTAACATAAGATGTATTGACTTTATATCCTAGTATTTAAAGATTGTTCATTTTACATCATAATATTCAAGTTATAGGATATCAAAGAGAAGAGCAAATATTATTCAAGGATTTTACCTCATTTTCTGGGGAAGGAATTAGTGCATTTCCAGTTGTGCACAGGATAATTGTATAATGCTGGATAGAATCATGACCTTGCTACTATTTTTATTTGGTGATTAAGTATGGTTTAAGTTAATACATATGGGTGCCAAGTTGACAAGGGGTGGACTCGTGATGGTTAATTTTTGTGTCAACTTGATTGGACCATGTGGTATCCAAATATTCGGTTAATGTTATATCTGAGTGTATCCATGAGGATGTTTCTGGATGAGATTAACATTTTAATCAATAGAGTAAAGCAGATTGCCCTCCCCAGTGTGGGTGGGTTTCATCTAACCTGTTGAGGACCTGGAGAGACTAAAAGGCTAAGAAAAAATTTTTGCTGTCTGGCTGCCCTCCAGAAACTAAGCCATCAGCTGTCTTGAATCTCCAGGTTGCCAAGTGCAGATCTTGGATTTCTCAGCCTCTAAATTCAATCATATGAGCTAACTCCTTATAATAAATAAAAATGTGTCTCTTTCTCTAAGATATATCTTTCCTGTTTATATACATTTATTATATGATAATAAATTATGTTATATCTCCACACACAGTTTCTGTTTTTCTGAAGAACCCAGACTAACACAGATTTTGGTTCCAAGACAGGGGTTTGCTGCTATAATAAGTACCTAAATGTGTGGAAGTGACTTTGGAACTGAGTATATACTGAGAGGGTTTCAAGGTATCTGCTAGAAATATGAACATTAAGGGCAGTTCTAGTGAGGTCTCAGATGGAAATGAGGAACATGTTATTGGAAACTTGAGGAGAGGCAATCCTTGTCAAAGAGTGATATTGAACTTGCCTGGGTTGTATTGTGTTCTAGTGTTTTGTGAAAGGTAGAAATTTCAAGTGATGAAATTGGATATTTAGCTGAGGAGATATCTAAGCAAAATATACAAAGTGGGGTTCTGTTCCTCTTATAGTAAAATGTGAGAAGAAAAAGATGAATTTAAAAAATAATGTTTAGCAAAAGGTAACTTGATCCTAAGGATTTGGAAAATTCTCAGACTGTTCATGCGGCAAAAACCTAAGAAATTATATTCCGAAAAGAACACTAAAAGTATAACTGGACTGTCACTTGGTAAAACAGTTCATTGTATTATAAGAGCAAAAGCACTATCATTTTGAACTGATGGGGATAGAGACAGGACGAAATAGAGAAAGCGGACAGATTTCTTAGATCCTGCAGGACTGGAAAATAGAGCTATTCAGCTGCCTACATGCACTATCCTTCAAGTTTATAAAGAGAGGGATCTCAAAAGTAATTTAGAAATTATCATAACCATGGGAAGGGAGGTGGAGGGATGTTCCAAGTGGGAGGGCACATGGGTAAACCTATGGCTGATTCATGTTGATGTTTGGTAGAAAACACCAACAAAATACTGAAAAGCAATTATTTTTCAATTAAACATAATTTTTTAAAAAAAGAAATTATCATAGCCACTACCTCAGTCTGAACAGGCCACAGCCTTGGAGTTGAGGTCATCCTGTAGAGTCGGGGCCTGGGACTTGCACTTAGACCCAGAAAGAGTGGTGCTTCTGTCCCCGTGGGCAGAGCTTTGAAAGTTCAGTTCAGTTCAGTCACTCAGTCATGTCTGACTCTTTGTGGCCCCATGGACTGCAGCACGCCAGGCCTCCCTGTCCATCACCAACTCCTGGAGTTTACCCAAATTCATGTCCATTGAGTCGGTGATGCCATCCAACCATCTCATCCTCCGTCATCCCCTTCTCCTTCTGCCCTCAATCTTTTGCAGCANATGAAATATTCCCTTGGTATCTCTAATTTTCTTGAAGAGATCTCTAGTCTTTTCCATTCTATTAAGCATCAAAACAAAGAAGATTATTCTGAAGGTTTAATATCTCATGGAATTTGCCTTACTAGGCTTTCCACTTGCCCGATTCCATCACCCATTCCTTCTTTCTTATTATTTCTTTTAGAATGGGGATGTCTATCTTATGACTGTCCCATCATTGCTCTTTTTTTTTAAATTTATATATATATATATATNCCTTACTAGGCTTTCCACTTGCCCGATTCCATCACCCATTCCTTCTTTCTTATTATTTCTTTTAGAATGGGGATGTCTATCTTATGACTGTCCCATCATTGCTCTTTTTTTTTAAATTTATATATATATATATATATTTTACTTTATTTTACTTTATAATACTCTATTGGCTTTGCCATACATCGACATGAATCCACCACAGGTATACACGAGCTCCCCATCATTGCTCTTGAAGCACATAATTGATCGTTTCACAGGTTCACATCTGGAGGGGAATTTTGCCTCAAGACAAACTGTACCTCAAGGCTCTCTCATATCTGGCTTAGATGGTAATGGGTTGAGATTTTAGACTTTAGAGCTAATGTAAAACAAGTTAAGACTCAGAGGTTGCTCATATGGAATGAATTAATTTTTCATTCAAGAAGAACATTAATTTTAGAGGTCCAAGGGTAGAATATTACAGACTGAATATTTGCTCCCTAAATTCATATGTTAAAGACTTCACCTAAACATGATGGCTTTTAGAGATGTGGCCTTTGAAAGATAACTAGGTTTAAATAAGTCATATACATTATATATGTAGGGCCCTCATGATGCTATTAGTACTCTTAAAGGAGATCAACAGAGGATATCCACTGGAAGGACTTTTGCAGAAGCTGAAGCTCCAATACTTCAGTTACCTAATACGAACAGCTGACTCATTGGAAAAGACCCTGATGCTGGGAAAGATCGAGAGCAGAAAGAGAAAGGGATGACAGAGGATGAGATGGTTGGATGGTATCACTGACTCAAAGGACACGAGTTTGAGCAAACTCAGAGAGATAGTGAAGGACAGGGAAGCCTGGACTGCTGCGGTCCATGGGATCACAAAGAGTTGGACACAACTGAGTGAATGAATGACAACAAGGTGGTAGAGAGAGTTCCGGTTTGTATTCTCTCAGCATGCACACTCTTAGGAAAGGCTACTTGAGAACATAGTTTTAAAAAAGGCCATCTGCAAGCCACAAAGAGAGCCCCTAACAAACCTGCTCATGCTGGCACAATAATCTAACCCCCCAAACTATAAGAAAATACATTTCTGTTGTCTAAGCCACCCGGCCTAAGTTATTTTGTTATGGCAGCTTGAGTAGATCAAGATATGAATTTTAAAGGCCAGAGTTAGGCTGAGTATGTCTATTTCAACTATTCCTTCCAGAACTGAGCAAACAACCACAAGATGGGTTTATGTCTTAGTCCACTCAGGATGTTACAATAAGAATATCAAAACCTAGGTGGGTTATAAACAACAAACATATGTTTCTCACAGTCCTGGAAGTTGAGAAGTTCAAGATCAAGACTGACAGATCCAGTGTCTGCTGAGAACCCACTCTATGGTTTAAAGACGTCACCTGCTCAGCATGCCCTCTGTGACGAAACAGGCTAGGGAGTTCTGCAGGAATTCTTTTATAAGCACACTAATCTTATTCTTGAGGGCTTCACCCTTACCTCCCAAAGGATCCAAGTCCTGATACCAACACACAAGACATCAGGTTTCAGTATATAAATTTTGAGGACATTCAGTCAATAGCCATTCAGGAACCCACTAAACCTACTGTGAGATGGTCCTCAGCTAAAATTTCATCATTCACCTGACCTCCTTAAAGCTTCAACTCTAACCAGTAGACCACGGTGACATCCTTGGTTTCCTGGAATTAATTCAATTTCGACAGCAATATATGTTGAAAAATATATCAGAAAAATGTGATTATTTTTCTTTTTTATTCAGTACACATTAACGTTGTTTAAAGGCCATAGAGTCCTTTGAGGAGACTGGGGGAAGGCTAACAGTATAAATTTTAGCCCTGTAGCAAGGTTCTACCTCAAGGAGGGAGACCTGACCTCTCTGTCATTCATGGGGTTCTGGGTCTCTAAACTGGCTCAAGTCTGATAATTGATTAAGGGATCATGACTCTATCATTAAATCATTAAATCATTCTAATGATTCCAGTTAGACTTCTATCCACTTGACCTTGAACTCACCCAGATAAACAGATTAAGTAAGACTTTAGTAGACCGCCCATCCATTTCACTGCTAGGGACACCATGATCAGCTAGTCAAGGTTCTAGGTCTGTAAAAGTCAAGACTATTCTGATTACTGCTGTGACTCTGTTTACTATGATAACCACACCCACCTGTAACATGGCCTTGTCACTCTGAGATTCAGTTGTCTACACTGCATCTAGTTGTCCAGTTCAGTGGCATTACTTCCCAGTATAATTTCTGACTCACAAAGAAAAGTGACCAGAGGGAATTTCTTGGCAGTCTAGAGGGTAGAACTCCATACTTTCACTGCCAAGGGCTTAGGCTTGATCTCTGGCCAGGGAACTAAGATTCCCTCCTCAAAACAAGTGACCAGAGACACCAAGAATCCTGGGCTCCCCTCACAAATTTATCCCTTGCAGTGGTGGTAAAAGATAGGTCCTCGGGCCTCTCCTCAGAGAAGGCAATGGCATCCCACTCCAGTACTCTTGCCTGGAAACTCCCATGGATGGAGGAGCCTGGTAGGCTGCAGTCCATGGGGTCGCTGAGTCAGACACGACTGAGTGACTTCACTTTCACTTTTCACTTTCATGCATTGGAGAAGGAAATGGCAACCCACTCCAGTGTTCTTGCCTGGAGAATCCCAGGGATGACGGAGCCCAGTGGGCTGCCGTCTGTGGGGTTGCACAGAGTCGGACATGACTGAAGTGACTTAGCAGCAGCAGCAGCAGCAGGCCTCTCCTGGAGTAGAAGGGAAGAACCCACTTTAACATGACAGAGTTGAATGTATGGGTGTGTGAGAGCAAATGACCAAGATGGGAGGGATCAGTGGATAGTATTTAAAAATTAAAATGAAACATAACTCTTAGGTAGAGATGTAATTAAGAAGTGCTTTATTCCTTGCAGAGCTAATTCTATCAAATCACAATCTTAAAAGCAAAGACTTGGCTTTTTCTTTTGGTTGAATATAGTCTTTCCAAGTTCAGGACACCTCAGTACCTTTCAGACTAATTTCCCCTATCTTCCAAAGATAGTGACAGCCTTTTTTTTCCCATTTGCAAGCAAGAGTGAGTGCATTCTAAGTGATGTCAGTCATGTCTGACTCTGCAACCCTATGGACTGTAGCTCACCAGGCTCTTCCTGTCCATGAGATTTCTCAGGCAATACTGAAGTGGGTTGTGAAGCCCTCTTCCAAGAAATCTTCTCAACCCAAGGATCAAATCCCTGTCTCTGACATCTCCTACCTGGGAAGCCCAACAAAGAGTAATGCCTACAAATATAAATGAGCCTCAGCTTGCAGATAAAGGACCTATCTTTTTAGACACTGACATGAATCAGAGCCAAAAGGGGAGGAAAGTATGGCCTGTCCAGCACTGATTCTATCAATAACACTTTAAGAAAATTTACCTTTGTTTCTAAAATGCTATTAACTATAGAAATAATTTAACTCACATGCAAAACAAAACAACTCTAAAAGTTTTACCCAATATCCATTCTAATAGTTTAGCCTTGGCACTTCAGTATACAGAGTAATACAGAGCTGAAGCTGGCTTTTTATTTTTTTTCCACAGAGACATTGTTTATATTAGTTATGGATAGTTAATCATATTATAGGGTCCTAGGTCCTATATTATTATACTAGGCGCCTAGTATACATTATACTAGGGTCCTCATATCTGCTGCTGCCTTTTTTTTTTAATTGGAGGCCAATTACTTTACAATATTGTGGTGGGTTTTGCCATATATTCACGTGAATCAGCCCTGGGTGTACATGAGTTCCCCATCCTGAACCTTTCTTCCACCTCCCTCCCCATCCCATCCTTCAGGGTTATCCCAGGGCACTAGCCCTGAGCACCCCGTCTCATGCATCGAACCTGGGCTGGCAATCTGTTTCACATATGATAACATACATGTTTCAGTGAAGCTGGCTTTTTAAAAATTAAATCTACATACCTTCAAATAAAAAATCATCCAGGAATGTGATTTGTATATTATACAGTTAAAGTGCAAAAATCTGCCAAGACTTGCCTCCTAGGCTAGTGCATTTGAGACGTAACTTTTCTATGGATAAAACTATTCTTTTACAAAATCTGGGAAACATTGGCTTTACATAATAGAAAAGGAACCAAAGTTTTTCTCTTTCTTCACCTATGGGTACCTTTTAGTCCATGAACATGGATGTCGATGAGACACTCTGTATCATTCAAGGGAAGATATGGAAAGTTTAAAGATCAATGTTGTTTTTTAATTCCAACTGATATCTATGATTACATATACCATGTCATTTTAATCATTTATATATTTATATTTCTATCTTCCCCAGTAGACTGTGAGCTTTCTGAAGACAGATTCTTTCTCAGTTTTTCACATCCAGTGGCTAGCACCATTCCTGGCAAGAATCTCTCTAAGCAGCATGTTTTCAACATAAGCTTCCCATGTGAAGGTTTGTCCAATCCTAATGATTGGATAGAATATAGCAATTCAGTGGAGTAGAACTCACGTGAAAAACTGGCCATGTAACAGTCTATCTAGCAGATTGGCTGCTCCCTTGTCTACAACTACTACAACAACTATTAGCATTACGAAATAATAGTTTATAGCAAGTTGAATCCTAAAAAATCTCTATTTCTGTTGACTAGAGAGTCCAATGTAGCAGTTTGGGAGCAGAACTTTTGGGAACCATGCTATTGCCTCTAAGACCTAAGCTGTCAATCCCATCCCCATATTCTTACCAGTTTTAAACCTTTGATGTGCAGAATTTAGTTTTCATACACTCCAGTTTATGACACACTGCTGTCATCTGTCTGTACCAAAAAAACACACATTTTGTTTTCACCCACTATATTTGATATATTTTTCCTTAAACATACAGGTTTCCTTGAAAAGTAGCGTGTTTCAGACTCAAAGACAGAAAATGGCTTATGGTTGCCAGTGTGGAAGGATTCGGGGAAGGGATAGTTAGGGATGGACAGATGCACACTGCTATATTTAAAGTGGATAATACAATGCAAACCTACTGTATAGACCATGGAACTCAGCTCAGTGTTCTGTGACAGCCTGGATTGGAAGAGAGTTTGGAGGAGAATGAATACATGTACATGTATGGCTGAGTCCCTTCAGTATTCACCTGAAATTATCACAACATTGTTTGTTAACTGGCTATATCCCAATACAAAATAAAAAGTTTTTTTTTAAGTATCATGTTTCATAGTTTTTAAGGTGTAATGTTATTGTATATATACATTAATATTTAATCAATCGCTAATAATCACATGTTGTTTCCTATGTGTCCCTAAACATTATGTTTTTGAATTCTGCTCACTTTGCCAATTCAGTTCAGTTCAGTTGCTCAGTCATGTCCGACTCTGTAACCCCATGGACTGCAGCACACCAGGCCTCCTTGTCTATCATCAACTCCCAGAGTTTACTCAAACTCATGTCCACTGAGTCAATGATGCCATCCAACTATCTCATCTTCTGTCATCCCCTTCTTCTCCTGCCTTCAATCTTTCCCAACATCAGGGCCTTTTCCAATGAGTCAGTTCTTCTCATCAGGTGGCCAAAGTATTGGAGTTTCAGCTTCAACATCACTCCTTCCAATGACCATTCAGGAATGATCTCCTTTAGGATGGACTGGTTGGATCTCCTTGCAATCCAAGGGACTCTCAAGAGTCTTCTCCAACACCACAGTTCAAAAGCATCAATTCTTTAGCACTCAGCTTTCTTTATAGTCCAACTCTCACATCCATACATGACCACTGGAAAAACCACAGCCTTGACTAGACGGACACTTGTTGGTAAAGTAATGTCTCTGCTTTTTAATATGCTGTCTAGGTTGGTCATAACTTTTCTTTCCAGGACTAAGCATCTTTTAATTTCATGGTTGTAGTCACCATCTGCAGTGATTTTGGAGCCCGAAAAAACCAGAGATGAATATAAATCTGGGTTTCTGACTTCTACCCCATCATATGCATTTACTCACAATTTATTTATCCTTCTTTTTTAATTTTTAATTTTTTTTTTGACTTTTTTGTTTTCTTTTTTGGCTGTGCAGCATGTGGGAATCTTAGTCCTGGCCAAAGATCTAACTGGTACCCCTGGAAGCACTGTACAACCAAGGAAGTCCCACTTACTCACATTCTTAATACCTCTGAATCCTCACCACCACAAATAATCCTGCAGTGGATATCCTCGCACATTTCCCCTCGGAGACTTTATCTACATCTTTCACTGAGCACTGCCAGATTTCCCTTCAAAGCAGCTGCACTAATTTATACTTCCATCTATAGTTCCTAGAAGTTCTCACTTGCCCACATCCCTAAACTTTGCCAATACAATGGATATAAAATTATATCTCATAGTTACAATATAGGTTGAACATAATTTCATATAGTTTTGGTCTTTTTTTAATTCCTCCTTTTTTTGAATTGTTGTTTATATTCTTTATTTTTCCTTGTGCTCTGTTTGTGATATTCATTTGCCAGAGTTTCTTATAAAATCCAGATTTCTTTGATGGTTTTCAGTTCAGTTCAGTCACTCAGTCGTGTCCGACTCTTTGCGACCCCATGAATCACAGCATACCAGGCCTCCCTGTCCATTACCAACTCCCAGAGTTGACTCAGACTCACGTCCATCGAGTCCGTGATGCCATCCAGCCATCTCATCCTCTGTTGTCCCCTTCTCCTCCTGCCCCCAATCCCTCCCAGCATCACAGTCTTTTCCAATGAGTCAACTCTTCACATGAAGTGGCCAAAATCCTGGAGTTTCAGCTTTAGCATCATTCCTTCCAAAGAAATCCCAGGGTTAATCTCCTTCAGAATGGACCGGTTGGATCTCCTTGCAGTCCAAGGGACTCTCAAGAGTCTTCTCCAATACCACAGTTCAAAAGTATCAATTCTTCGGCACTCAGCCTTCTTCACAGTCCAACTCTCACATCCATACATGACCACAGGAAAAATCATAGCCTTGACTAGACGGACCTTAGTCGGCAAAGTAATGTCTCTGCTTTTGGATATGCTATCTAGGTTGGTCAAAACTTTTCTTCCAAGGAGTAAGTCTCTTTTAATTTCATGGCTGCCGTCACCATCTGCAGTGATTTTGGAGCCCCCAAAAATAAAGTCTGACACTGTTTCCACTGTTCCCCCATCTATTTGCCATGAAGTGATGGGACCGGATGCCATGATCTCCTCCCAATCGTTGGCTGTATCCTTATTCCACAAGTATTGAGGCTGACTGTAGAAGAGTTACTGTTCTAGAATCTGCAGAAACAATAGTGAACAATATAGAGAAAAACCTCTGCACTTAAAGTAGGGGGAAAAGAAAAGAGTAGGAAAAAAACTATAATCTAAGTGAGAAGTTACACAGTAACACACAGTAGATCAAGATGAACCACCACAACTTCTGGATCCCTCCCAAGAACTAATCTACTTTAAAAAATCAAAATGTTGAGAAAACTTAGAGAAAATCCCTGAGCATTGATAGGAAAAGGTTGGACTAATTCGTGTATGTGAAGTAGCAGCATTGGCCTGAGGCCAAGAGAAAGGATACCAAAAGGCTGTTGCTGAACCACGAAAAGACCTGGGATTCTCGGCCTCCGGAGGACAAGAATTCAATCCAAGGCCAGAGACGAGGCTTGATCACTCAGAGCTTTTGTGTAATAAAGTTTTATTAAAATATAAAGGAGATAGAGAAAGCTTCTGACATAGACATCAGAAGGGGCAGAAAGAATACCCCCTTGCTAGTCTTTAGCTGGATATTAAATAGCTACTAGCNCTCAGAGCTTTTGTGTAATAAAGTTTTATTAAAATATAAAGGAGATAGAGAAAGCTTCTGACATAGACATCAGAAGGGGCAGAAAGAATACCCCCTTGCTAGTCTTTAGCTGGATATTAAATAGCTACTAGCAGTCTGCCAACTGAGGGAAGGAAATGTCTCAAAACTCAGAGAATGGCATCAGGCCCCTTACCCACAAGATGCATTTTGAGATCATCTTGGCACAAGGTGGTCATCCTGGGCCATAAAATGATTGACATGAATCTTGAAGAAAGGCAGATTCCTATACAAGTATGTAGTTTCATTAACACTGATTAAGAGAACAATGTATGAGTATTACATACTGGTTTGTCAAGTCAGTTCTGAGCCTTTAGGTGAACCGACTTGAAGATAGAGTCTGGGGTAAATGCATAGTACATTAACATAGGTTAAGACAAACATTTCCAGAAGAAAAATGCATTGCTTAGCTCAAGGTTTGAGAATAGTTACATTAGAGTGGAACCAGGTGTCATTATGGCAACACAGTATTTTAAGAGAAAACATTTTTAAATTTGTATAGAGAAGGGAAAAAAATATATATATATCTCACTAGTGTTTTTCCTCCTGCCACTTAACAGAGAGATTAAAAAATGTCTGACACTTGCAGCCTATTTCCTCCATTTGGAGACCCCTGGCCTTCCTGCCTGTTACCCTCTCAATACCACTGTTGGGGATTCTGCCCTTCAATCCCCATCCCCCTTTTCTCCAATCATCCTCACTGCACCCATACCTGTATAACTCATACTTCTGGTCCAAGTGTTTTCAGAAGTTAAATCAAAACAAGACAAAGTCCTGAACTTGAAAGCTGCTGAGAGAAACAGGGAAGAATTAACTCCTGCAGACAAGTAGCATCTCACCCTCATCCTCCAAGGACCTGGGTCTGGTGATTTATAATCTATGTATGTCTCATTCTACAGCTGCTTCTCCTTGGGCCTTGGGGTGCAAAGTGTGAAGATTTGATCTAAGGAATTGTTTAGTAGGTTATGGTTTTCTGGAACCTGCTCTCTTCACCCAAGCTCACTCGTTCACTCTCTCTCTTTCACACACACACACACACACACACTTATTCTTAAGATCATGCACACTAAAATTTTTGCAACTGACTTTGACAAGAGTCTGGGCTTCCTCTGTTTAGTTTACCTAACAGCATTGGTGAGATTCCCAGGGGAAAATGAACTCACAGGCCCAGAAAGGAGCACAACTAGTTCAATATTGATATCATTAAGAATATTAGAAAAGACAAACCAAGATTTCAAAACTGAAAAATATGTTGAAAGAAAGAAAGATATTAGCATACAGAACAAGCACATAGGTGAGGTGAAGGACTGGCAATTTCAAATAAAACATTCAGGGACAGCTTCACTAAAAAGTAACATTTAAATAAACACCAAAAGAAGAGAGTTTGTCACATAAATACCTGGAAGAATAGCAAAGCAATCCAAGCTGATAAAAGTCAAGTGTGAGCTGGAGCCAAGAGAGAGGAGGAAGAGTGGCAGGAAGTGAAGCCAAGAGGAAAGAAGACAGACTATAGGGGTCAAAGATACCACTGTTTTGTTTTGTTCTTTTTTGGAAGCACAGAGTCTTAGTCACTGGATTGTCAGGGAAGTCCCTGGATGCCGTGCCATTGTATACCTTGATTTTACTCTAAGGAAGTCAGGAAAGTTATTGGAGGGTTTTGAGCTTAGGAATGATATGATCTAACTTGTTTTAACAGAATTATTCTGTTAAAATAGATGATAGGGGAGAAAAAAAATGACAACAGGAATACCAGCCAGTTGGATATCCTAGGTGAGAGGAAGGCAACTAGGACTTGAGTAGCAGGTGCTGAGAAATGGTAAGCTTTGGGATGGAATAGAGAAAAGAAGCAACCATGTACTGAGTTGAGGGAAACAGAGAGGAGCAGGTTTTGGAATAAATGATAACTCAGTTTTAGATGTGCTAATTTTGAGAATGCTTATAGAATAACCAAATGAAATGTCAATTAGGCAGGCAGATATAGAAAGCCTCTGTCAGAGGAAACATCTGAACTAAATATAGAAAGCCTTGGAAGTCATGTACTATTTAAAAACTAAAAGCTTTTCAATGTGTTGAATTAAATGAATGGACTTTCTGATTTTGAACAATCATACCATTCCTGGGATTAAAAAGTACTCAGTCATGACATATCAGTTTTAATACAATCTAAGATTCAATTGGGTTTCCCAAGTGGCATTAGTGATAAAGAGCTTGCTTGCCAGTGCAGGTTAAAGGTAAGAGACGTGGATTCAATCCCTGGGTTGGGAAGATGCGCTGGATGAAGGTACAGCAACCAACTCCACTATTCTTGCCTGGAGAATCCCATGGACAGAAGAGCTTGCCAGGTTACAGTCCATAGGGTCGCTTATGACTGAAGCAACAGCATGCATATGGAAGTTTCGATTAGCCAATATTTTATATGCATAGATTTTTGTATCTATATCCATGAGTGATATTGGCCTATAAGTTTGTTTTCTTAACAATATTTTCCAAAATTTAACCTCAAGTGTTGGTAACAGGTTTTACTTACCTCATAAAATGACTTTGGCAACTCTTCCTCTTTTGCTATTTTCTAGAACAATTTGTGTTTAAGATAAGAGTATATGGCTTATAAACAAAGAAAAAGATTTTGGGGTATATTCCAAGTATTATGGGAAAGCATTGGAGTATTTTGACCAAGAGGATTACAAAATTCAATTAATATTTTAAAGAGACTAACTCAACTGTGAGATAGACAGGAATTATCAGGGNTATATATATATATCTTATATTAACAGAAAACAGGTAAATAGCTACAACAAAGTTATGCTTGTAGTTCAGATCTGGACTTGGATTTCCAAGAAAAGCGAGCACAGAAGAAATATCAAGAGGCAGCAAAATATATTTAACTTACATCAGTTTCCCCTGTTGAAATAAAATTGGAATTTCTTTGGAAAGATAAAACTTGCTTGTTTGCTCTCCTTGGTTTGGTTTTGTTGATTTTATTTGTTTTATGGTAGATGAGGGTCATCGAGGATTAGGAACAGGAGACAAAAAACCTTCAATTTTAAACAGATTAAACTTATAAATGATATTAAGTTGTATATAGAAATGTCAAAGAAATCTTAGCTCAGCCTTTGAGCTGAACTCCAATCTCACAGCCACACTCTAGTCCTAAAGCAACTTCACTTACATTAAATGCAAAAGAAAAGAACATGTTTATAAATGGAAGAAAATAGTTTATAATTAAGCAGAGCTAAATGCTCTAACAGACAATATGCAAGGAATAAAAATGAAAAACATTTCAATCCTTCTTTTGCTTTCTCGGTCTAACACATCTCTCCTTGATGAGCTGGTGTGACCACAGCTGGGCCTTACATTCTGTAATTAGCACAGCACAAGCCCAAGTGAGGATGCAGCTTTTCCTCTTCTATTGTTTGCACATTGGGGGGCAGGATTTGAAATGTCAGAGGCTTCTTCTATTACAAAATGGCCTACTAGCTCCTCAAAACAAGTTTGAAGACCTTTCAAGAATTACTGAAATCAGACCCCAGATCCCCTATTAGATAGGGATTCTAGGCAGCAGGAACTTCCAAAAGGGCTTGTCAGTTTTCTGAGGAAAATAAGAATAAAAATAAATGAGCTTTTAGCTTGCCTTGTGGAAAGCTCTGATGTAAGTTTTGAGGTGCAGGACCCTGCCCTTTGATTTCATCTTCACATCACTTCATTGAAGGAGAGATGTTTTCTTTTAAATCAGAGCAAAAAGCTGGAGGAAAAGCCAAACTGTGACTTCTGTTGGAAAGTTTTATAATTCCTAGACATTCATTTTCATACCCACTTACTGACAGCTAGATCTCCTAAGTCAGTAAATAACCTAAGAAGAAAGAGTTTGGATCTCGTTTCCCTGACAGTTACATAATATGTAGGCCCTGTAAAACACTAGGTACTGCTTTTACATCACAAGAAAACTGCCAGGTACCTAGACACCTAAAAGTTTTATATAGTCCTAATTACTGCAGTGCAGGGTGGCAAGGAACTAAATCAACCATACCATTTTTTTCCCTTGTGAGTTTCCAACTCCTGGAAATAAAACTGAGGATTAACTTAAATGGGAAAGAAACCCCACATTGCTGAGGTTATTTGAGAAGTCCATGTAACTTGGACAACACACTTTCATCTACTTTCCTATTTTTCTAAGTTAGATGAAACCCTAAAGACCATAATGCAAAACAGAAAACTAATCTTTATTCTGGAAGTTGTACAGGTCAGCCTTAGCAGAGAATCTGTGGCCCATTAACAAGAAACATGGTATAAATCCCACTCAGCAAAGCAATGTATGCCACCACGAAACCAAAGGGCAAGATCAGATTCATAACATGAAGAGCAAGAATCAGGGTGATGGTGGGAAAGAGGGTGGAAAATATCAGGACCATATAGAACAACTTTTCATCCATACACTGATAAAATGTGCTACACTTCCATTGCTTCTCTTCTACTGAAAAGGGAGGAATTTGGTGACACCACCACCAAGACAGCCTTGATGGAAAGGGGGAATAATATCCAAGACAGGAATTGCTCGACTGATGAAGGACAATTTCATTCTCACTTATCAGTAGGCTCATAAATAGTCAAGTGCTTACTGTGAGGTTTTTTTTTTTAATTTTTTATGAAACAAAATGAGATAGACAGTCTAAGGAGAGATAAAGAAAGAACAGCACCTGTAGTTATACTTATGTCTGGTCCATCCATCCTTAATCGCACTTTCTAGGGATAATGTTCACCACTTCCCCATGAACTTCCATAATTTTTCATCCAACCAGTGTATCATTTAGCCAATCATAGAATAAACATTGTGGAGAGTCACAATTCATGTATTTGGATCCATTAAATTTCCTTCATTTTCCTTTGTGTGTGTATGTGTTTATATGTATGTGTGAGCAAGTACGTGCATACTCAAGGGGGTGTACATGCCTCTACAAGCACTCCTTCTCAACAGTCCAGTTCGGTTCTGACCATTAGTACTTTCTGTTTTGATGGAAATGGTCTATATCTGCACCGTTCAATATTGTAGCCATGTGTTTATTAAGTACCTGCTGGTTGAGCGTTTTGTTTCCTTCCTACTTGGCTTGTTTATTTTAGGTTTGCTTAGGGTTTGTTTGTTTTTTTTTCCTATGTGGTAAAGAACACAAACAGAGGTATACTTATTCCATCACTGTGGAAGAGGAAATGATAATCAGTTCAAACTAAAATTCACACCCAGTCATCTAATGACTAGATGATGTATTCACGTCACGGTACGTTTCCTCTCTTAACACTTTCATTCAATGACAAAGAATGGTGAGTGCCAGGAGAGAAAGTCGCTCAGTCATGTCCAACGCTTTGTGACCCCGTGGACTATAGTCCATGGAATTCTCCAGGCCAGAATACTGGAGTGTGTAGCCTTTCCCTTCTCCAGGGGATCTTCCCAACCCAGGAATCGAATCCAGGTCTCCCACATTGCAGGCAGCTGAGCCACAAGTTTGAGTCAACTCTAGGAGCTGGTGATGCACAAGGAAGCCTGGTGTGCTGCAGTCCATGGAGTCACAAAAAGTTGGACATGACTGAGTGACTGAACTGAACTGAGCCACAAGGGGTGCCAGGAGAGATAGCTCTAAATACTAATCCAAAACTTGTTTTAAAAAAAATGGAGGCGGGTGGATCTCAGTGTTGCCAGTACCAAAGGGATCAGGATGGCTGAATTTACTAAGGAAGAAGACAATGTTTTCAACTGCCATTGTTTCTAAACAAGTGCTAGCTATGGAAACAAATAATAAAACAACAACAACCGCATCTCCCAAGCACCTGTCTAGAACATACTCTATGATCAAAGCAAAAAACAAAGAACAGATGTGTCTCAAACCAGAAATGGCTTTCCAAATCAATAAAAGTAATTTTTTGAGCTACTTTCAAATATTTTTATCCAGGACAGATGATGACACTGCTATATACATCAGAATAATTTTACAAGAACCAAATTGGTGGTCCTGATGTTGCACTGGATTGATAATCATGATGTTTTTATCAGACTTTATTATAGAATATTGCACCTTTGAGAGTTAAGAAGAAACTGAAAAGTTACAGAATTATTTTGAAGTCTTAAAGTACCTCTAAAATAAGCATAATCCAAGTTTTCTTCCTAGTAACTGCTTAATCTTATATGGCAAGGAAAGTTATAGTCTTTCCTTTTAGTACAGCAGGTAAAATTGCCACTTTGGAACATCAAACCATTGAAGTTATTTTCTTAAAGGATCATCTTTTAGATCCCATAACTCTAGCATTCCAGATAATTTTCTACTCTCTTTTCTTTTTTTTTTTTTTTAATTTATTTATTTATTTATTTATTTTTAAATTTAACTTTACAATACCCTATTGGGTTTGCCATACATCAACATGAATCCACCACAGGTGCACACAACCTCCCAATCCCGAATCCCCCTCCCACCTCCC
>SJYV01056326.1:1936119-1973035 GCA_006410875.1 Neotragus pygmaeus
AAGCTGAAACTCCAATACTTTGGCCACCTGATGAGAAGAGTTGACTCATTGGAAAAGATCCTGATGCTGGGAGGGATAGGGGGCAGGAGGAGAAGGGAACGACAGAGTATGAGATGGCTGGATGGCATCACCGACTTGATGGACATGAGTTTTAGTGAATTCCGGGAGTTGGTGATGGACAGGGAGGCCTGGCGTGCTGCAGTTCATGGGGTTGCAGAGAGTCGGACATGACTGAGTGACTGAACTAAACCAAACTGAACTGAAGCCATAAAATAATGTAACATAGTAGTATATATTTTGGGATAAGAAGTAAAAGTGACTCTTGTGATTGGGAGCTGGATTGAAAAATACAAGATCAACTAAATATTGAATATAGGTAATTTAAATTGTATTAAGGAGAAGTTCAAACATAACACTGAAAGTCTGCATTTCATATAAGGGGAGGGTGAAGTGAGAAAAAGAAAGAAAACAGAAGGAAAGATGTTATGACTAGTGATTTCAAGGCAGTAAAAATGAATGAATATATTTCTGAAGCAAGTTGTAATATGAAACTTTAATGACATAGCATTTGGGATCAAAAATAATTTCAGCTGATAACTATGTATTTGACATTAGCAGGTACAACTAATATGGAATATCACAGCACAAATGTTGCAAAGATAATATATATACTCACAAAAATCACTCTCAGGATGATGCTCAATAATCTTTGCAACAAAGTTTTCTCACTCTCTTTTTCATATGTTATAGGGGGTCCAAAGACCTTTTTTGTTTTGAATTGTCTCTGTCCTTTACAGACCAAGTTGGCAGTGGTTCCATAAGTATAATTCTCTTAAAAATGCTGTGGATCTTCTACAAATCTTATTAAAATTTACTCACTAGAGAAAAGCCACACCCACAAATCTTGTTTCAATAAATCCTTATTTATGTTAAGTTTCCCATAATGTTGCTATAGAAAAACATCCTAAAGAGTCTTAGAAACTATTGTAAAACTAAAAATGCTTTGTGAAAAATACTCTTAAAATCTGTACAGGGCTATTTTTCTATTAACGGCAGTACCTTACATTTTTCTGAATTTTTCCACAAAGAGTTTCACCTTCATCCTCAAGACTATGTTTTCCTAACAGTACCTGGATTTAATATTTACCCAGATGCCTTTTCTTATTTTCAGCATTGTTTGCTATCTAGAGAATCTGGACTGGAGAAACAATTTTTTTTAACTCATCTCCTATGTATTTAATGGAACTTTTTTGAATTTACCTTGCTCCTCTTGCATTTTACTCTAAACAAAAGTAATGGCAGGGTGGCAATTTCAACACTCTGCCTGAAAATATCCTTAGCTAGATCATCCAATTTATTAAATACATTTTCCATTTTCAATGTAACCACAGATGATAGTGCTGCACTTTCCATAAATATATAACAATAATACCCTTTTCTCCAGCTTACTATATAACATGTCTCTCAATCTCTTAAAGCTCTCAGGAATAACCTCCTCAAGGGCTTCCACCAATAATATCTTCAACGTCTTTCTAACTTCCATTTCCCACCCAGTCCCAAATCAACTGCCACATATATTGTTTCTTTTTAACAAGACCCCACTTCTGGTCCCAAAATCTGTATCAGCTATTATGGTTGTATGATAAATTTTCCTAAAACATGGTTTAGCACCACAATAATCATTTATTGTCTCTTGTGATTTCTGTGGATCATGAATTTCAGAAAGGTGTCAGCTAGAAAGTTATTGTTTTGGGTTTCTCATGTGATTGTTTGGTAGAGATTTAGTCATCTAAAGACCTTTTTTAATTGAAAAAGAAGGGCAATTCAAGAAGTAGAACCCAGAGCCAAGAGGTCAAAGGGAGTTATTTCCAGGCAGTAGAACTGAGCCTTTATCAAAGGACTGGCAATATGTTCCTGTTTGGCTTCCAGAATACTTTGGATTAGTGATTCCTATGTGCATCTTACTTTTTCCACTTTGGAATAGGAAAGTCTACAATGGTTATTCTTGCCTAGAATGCCACTGTAAATTGGTTGGGTGGGGAATCAGACAATATATTGCTTCAATTTAAAGTCTTTAAATCAAGAACTATACTGAAGAAGTGTTAGCTGGGGAAGCTTATTCATAGCTAGACCTGAGTTAGATGACAAGATCCCAAACCTAGAGCTTGAGCCAGAACTGTAATAGACATGCTTTTAGAGCCTTAAGAGGGAGAGGCATATTTTGCATTTGGGAGGAATATGAAGTATCAGAGACTGGACAGAGTACTGTGATCATCAGCCTCCAAGATCCTTGCCTCCTAGAGTTTATGTCCTGGGTATTATTCCCTTGCATGGAATGAAGGCTGGCCTAGATGATCAATAGAATATGACAGAAATGGAATTTGACTTCCAAAGCTAAGCCATGAAAAGTATTTTGGTTTCTGCTTTAGCCTCTTGATTCTCTCCCTCTGGATGAAGCCACTTGCCATCTTATGAGGATACACAAGCAGCCCTGTGGCAACAACCACGGCTTGTAGCCAACTGTCAGCACCAGTCAGTGAACTACCTTGAAAGTGGATCTTCTGGCTCCAATCAAACCTTCAGATGACTACAGCCCAACATCCAACTACAGTTGCACACAAAATCCCAAGTGAGAACTACTCAGCGAAGCCCTTCTCAAATNTTTGTTGGAACAAATTGGTCTTACAAACTCACTTTCTGAATGGAATTCACTCGTATGTAGGGGACTTACTGTAACATAAAAAATATTAACTCTTTTAATTTTATTCCTGTTGAATGTTTGGAAAGATCATTCAGTTGTTTATTTGGGTATCGCCCAAGCCTCCAGGACTTTACCTATTCAATTATTTCTGTGTTGACATCTGACTCTGGAGATTTCAAAGCTTATAAGTTATTTCCCCACTGGTACCAAAGGAATTAAGTCCTATTTAGGAAGACTTTGACTTTGCATGGAGGAGTTAAGAGATTTCAGTGAAAATTATAAAACTGTGTAAAAATAATAAAGCAGTAACCACAGGACATAAAAATCTATCTGAATTCTTTAAAGGGTTATGAGTAATTTCCCTTGCATAAACAAGTTATTCTGAAATGGTTCTAAAGTAATTTAGACAGAAAGCCAGGAGAGCATATGAAAACCCACATGGCAGGCAGGATCACTTTTTTAAAAAGTTTGTCAGTCTAATGAACACTTAATTAAAGTCAACAGAGTCTCTAAGTCTCCAAGTAATTTTCAAAAAGAGCGTTTGGGAAAGGGAACATTTTTCTCCATGCTTGTCCCCCTTTTCTCTTGTTCTCCATTTGTCTGATAACTGTGGAAAGCCTTTTTAANTCTAATGAGCACTTAATTAAAGTCAACAGAGTCTCTAAGTCTCCAAGTAATTTTCAAAAAGAGCGTTTGGGAAAGGGAACATTTTTCTCCATGCTTGTCCCCCTTTTCTCTTGTTCTCCATTTGTCTGATAACTGTGGAAAGCCTTTTTAATATTATCTTTGGGGTTTTATTCTTATTAACTCTTTCTTATCATATTACTCAGTTCATAACTGATTAAACATAAACCTTTTTTTAAAAAATAACAGCTGTGTGATCTTAGAAAAAAATTGTTTACCAGTTGTTTTGTTAAAAAAATATTTTTGCCAAAACTAAACTTTACCAGGCTCTAAGTTTAGAGCCTTTTGATAGCCTAATCGGACAGACTATATACATATGTTTGGTCATCTAAGATACAGTTTTGATCTGCTCAAATCTAGTCAGAAATATGTAGTTATGTATGGATGTGAGAGTTGGGCCACAAAGAAAGCTGAATGCTGAAGAATTGTTAATGCTTTTGAACTGTGGTGTTGGAGAAGACTTTTGAGAGTCCCTTAGACAGCAAGGAGATCAAACCTTGTAATTCAATTGTAGAGGAAATCTGTCATGAATATTCATTGGAAGGACTGATGCTGAAGGTGAAGCTACAATACTTTGGCCACCGGATGCAAGGAACTGACTAATTGGAAAAGACCCTGATGCTGGGAAAGACTAAAGGCAGGAGGGGAAGGGGAAGACAGAGGATGAGGTGGTTGGATGGCATCACCAACTCCATGGACATGAGTTTAAGCAAGCTCTGGGAGTTGGTGATGGACAGAGAAGCTCAGCCTACTGCAGTCCATGGGGTCACAAAGAGTCAGACACAACTGAGTGACTGAACTGAACTGACGGTCAGAAATAATCAAGAGGAGAAAAAGGTAGAGGGACCCCGAAGGCAGCCATAAGTTAGAGGATGGAGTAGAAATATTAATTATTTAATTACTTGTTAATAAAAAATTAATTACTATAAAATATATAGCCACTCTAGAAAGCTTGGGAAATATAAAATGCTTCATCTCAATAATAGGGTTTCCTAGGTGGTGCTAGTGGTAAAGAACCCACCTCCCTATGAGGAGATGTAGATATGCAGGTTTGATCCCTGGGTCTGGAAGATCCCCTGGAGGGGGGTGTGGCAACCCACTCCAGAATTCTTGCCTGGAGAATCCCATGGACAGAGTAGACTGGTGGGCTACAGTCCACAGAGTTGCAAAGAGTTGGACACAACTAAAGTGACTTATCATGTATGCACATCTCAAGAATACAAAACAAATACCTATTTTTCTTCAGAATATATGTTCAGTTTCTTTTCTGTGTATAGTCTAGGATTACAGTTGTGAGCCCAGAAAATATTTCTTCTACTCCCCCTGCCTTTCAACTCTTTCTCTTCCCCAGTCTGTTGACATTGGATGGTTTAAAGGGGGGAGCTGTGAAGTCTCCTGGGAAAATAATGAAAACATTTTCAATTTTTGAGACTCAGATGTATACTTGTGTTTCTGCTGAAATTGTGGAAACCAAGGTAAATATATAAAAGAACGGTGACATCGCTAGAAGAAAGCTCCATTCTTAAATTGGGGGCCTGAGGAATGGATAAGAATGTTTCCATTTAAATGTGGTTGTGAAACACCACAAAAGGAGTCATGATAGAGATTCTTGTGTGCTCAGAGGAGAGACAGACTTCCTGAGTATATGAACAAAAGTAGGTGTATTTTGAAGTATATACCAATATGTTTTTTTTCTAACATTTATCCCTATTTTATATATATTTTATCTGATAAGTGGAAAGACCAGGATTTGCACTTAAGAAGTCTTATTTTCCAAGCCCGTGTTTTGAATAATTATAGGTTTTTACCTCTCATAAAAGCAATTAGCAAGCTATTGAATGTTGTTGGTTGCAAGTGTCTTCATTCATTAATATTTCAACTTTATCTTACATGTAAGTAGAGGGAGTTATAAAAATTTTAATTTTAGAATACTTAAAAATATTTTGTCCATTCATTTTATTTTAGTTCTGTTAGGAACTAGGGCCACAAGGCCATGGACAATTACATTCAGTGCATACAAGAAAATCTAAATGCTTACAAAGGCAGGTTCTCCAGGGCCTTTAAAAAAACATATAGGAACAAACCATTTCTTATTACTACGGTAGGCTCATGAAAATCCACAAAAGAAATGTTCTTAAACAGGTTCTAATCCAATCTCATGTTTGCTTTTACACAAATTTCTAAAAACTTAAGATTTAGTCTGGCCATGTCTACTTACAATTAATTCTGCATTAGTTCATACCCAAATTTGGTGATGTCTTACTGTACAAAAATCAATATCCAGAAATTCTTCCTGGATGACCTGGAGAGGAGAGCTAGTACAAACGAATGTTTCGTATTTGTGACAAAGACTTAGTGAGTCCGTCTTCTCTCAGAGACTAAGTGTATGGTATCAGAAACTCTGTCTCTTGGAGTTTAGACATATGAGCAGAATTGAGGGCACAGTTCTGAAGATTAATTGCCCCTCTCCTTTAATGCGTGGCATTTAAGGGAGATTGAGAATGGTCAGATTGAGCCAGTGTGGTCTGCTGGCCTGCACCCATCCTCTTTTAATTGCCAGTGGAAACAAAAAAGGGCTGGAGGATGATACTCCATACAGAGTCCCTTCCCCAGGGTAAACTTAAAGGCTTAGAAAAAGACCCAGTAAAGTAATGCCCTCTAGATACCACTACAGCAAGGAATAGTAGAAAACTAATTACCACTGCTGAGAGAAACACACCAAGGCCAAACCCAGAAAGTAACAAAGCTACCATCTGCCTTTCCTGTATTCAACAGAACACAGATATTTAGATGGAAAACAAACAAAAAAGACCATCGGGAATCTCCCAGGAGCTCTTGGGTCCAAACTGCCAAGAAATAACGTTGTGACAAATAAAACAGTTATCTTCAAACTTTTGTACTTATGAGGTAGGGTATAAAATACATTTTAAATTGTTATATTCCTCTTTGCATATTCATAAGCTGACATGCCAAAGCCTTTGACTGTGTGGATCACAATAAACTGTGGAAACGTCTGAAAGAGATGGGAATACAAGACCACCTGACCTGCTTCTTGAGAAACCTATATGCAGGTCAGGAAACAACAGTTAGAACTGGACATGGAACAACAGACTGGTTCCAAATAGGAAAAGGAGTACGTCAAGGCTGTATATTGTCACCCTGCTTATTTAACTTATATGCAGAGTACATCATGAGAAACGCTGGGCTGGAAGAAACACAAGCTGGAATCAAGATTGCTGGGAGAAATATCAGTAACCTCAGATATGCAGATGACACCACCCTTATGGCAGAAAGTGAAGAGGAANGTGGAAGGTGGGAGGGGGGTTCAGGATGGGGGGCCACATGTACCTGTGGCCGATTCATGTTGATGTGTGGAAAAAACCATCACAATATTGTAATTGTCCTCCAATGAAAACAATTAATTTAAAAAAAAGATATCGTACTATATACAATGGCATATTACTCAGCCATAAAAAAGGATGTAATTCTGCCATTTGCAACAATTTGGGTGGACGTAGAGAGTATTATGCTTAGTGAAATAAGTCAAACAGAGAAAGATCAATACTCGATGTTACCACTTATTTATGGATTCTAAAAATAAAACAAACAAATGTATATAACAAAACTGACTCACAAATACAGAGAACAAATTAGTGGTTACAGAGGGCAGGGACAAGCTAGGGGTTGAAGATTAAGAGATATAAACTACTATGTATAAAATAGATAAACAACAAGGATATATTGAACAGCATAGGCATGCTACTTTGTAATAACTTTCAATGGGGAATATAGAAATTCTGAATTACTCTGCTGTACACTTAAAGCTAGCATAAGATCGTTATTCTTTTACATGAATGCACTGCAGTTCATTTAACAGTGCTCAGCGAGTGGCTATTTGTGTTGTTTCCAGGTTTCCAGGGTTACAAGGAACCCTGTGGGTATGTGGACCAAACCACCTGCCGAAAAAAGTCTAGTAACAGTGTTGACAGCGTAAATGTGCATTTTAAAATTTGATGGGCACACAAAATAGTACTCCAAAATGGTTATGCTAATATATGGCCCCTCCCTCCCCTTCATGTTCTAAAATGGAGGTCAGTAGGCTTTTTGCTGTATACTGCTACGACTGCTGCTAGGTCACTTCAGTCGTGTCCGACTCTGTGCGACCCCATAGACGGCAGCCCGCCAGGCTCCCCCGTCCCTGGGNAGGAGATGTAGGAGACCCAGGTCTGATCCCTGGATCGGGAAGATCCCCCGGAGGAGGAAGCGGCAACCCATTCCGCTATTCTTGCCTGGAGAATCCCCTGGACCGAGGAGCCTGGTGGGCTGCACTCCATGGGGTTGCAAAGAGTCGGATGCGAGTGAGCGACTAATACTTCATGGTTATCAAGTGAAGAAAGCTCATCTTTATTCTGATTTAATTGACTTTTTTGACCACTGCATGGAATCTAAGGGACCTGACAACATTGAGAAGGCGCTGGGCCGGGTGAGGGGGAAATGGGATTCTTCCAAGCTCACTCGCCCTCCCGCCAGAGCCTGATGTACCTTCAGTTCAGTTCAGTTGAGTTGCTCAGTCGTGTCTGACTCTTTGCGACCCCGTGGACTGCAGCATGCCAGGCCTCCCTGTCCACCAACTCCCGGAGTCTATCCAAAACTGTTTCTGTTGAGTGGGTGATGCCATCCAGCCATCTCATCCTCTGTCATCCCCTTCTCCTCCCACCCTCAATCTTTCCCGGCATCAGGGTCTTTTCCAGTGATATACCTTAGCCACCCTAGGATACATGGCATCCATTCAGAGAGATTTTTGCAAGGCTCTGAAGAAACTTAGGAGACGGGGGTTTCCTACTCCCAGTGTATCTTCATGGAGCCCTGGGAGGCCGTCTTGGGAATGACAGCCGGAATGTTGCCCGTTGCAAAAAGTGTCGCCTGAATGAAAATCTTTCACCCGCCAGCCACTTGGATAATGACAAATTCCACGCCAAAAATAAACACGCAGCGCCACATCGAAACCAGATGGTGGGCGCTCCTGGGATCTCTCTGGGTTCATTTTTCCTCTTCTTCTTGTTTTGCCTTTCTTCTGAAATGGGTCCTGGAAATTCCTTTGCACAGCGAGATCTTGGGTGGGTTTGGGGTCAGCATCCTTAGATGGACAAACAGATTCCGGAGTTCTGACTCAGCNAAACTTGGATTCTATTTTGTAGCAGAGAAGCTTCATCAAGAAAAAAAGAAAATATGGCAGGAGGAAAGACACTGTGACTCAACAGGAAAACTTACCTGTTTTTGCAAAGCATTTTATTTCAGTAACAGGATATAACATGGGACATTAATAAGACACTACATATCTGCTGCTAAGTCGCTTCAGTCATGTCTGACTCTTTGCAACCCTATGGACTGTAGCCTGCCAGGCTGCTCTGTCAATGAGATTCTCCAGGCAAGAATACAGGAGTGGGTTGCTATTTCATATCACTCAAAAAAGCAATGACAATAATTATATAATAGACATTAACTGGTACAATTAACCCAGAATTTCATGGTACACACATTATAAACATGTCAATGCCATACATACTAACAAAGTATACAGAATCAGTTTGTAAAAGGCTACAGGTATCTAAAAATGCACATTTCACAAACTGAGACCATGTCATATAATTTCAGAATGTAAACAAAGTTACTCTTTTTTTGTCATTTTTAACAAGAATTTAAAATATTGTGAGACTTTCTTTTAAATGAACTTGTATTTACTAGAAACACGGCACCAAAAGTTTGTTTACTTTTATTTTGTCTGCAATAAGTAATATGTATTAACCTATCCAACTTTACATACAAACTAATTGTAATTATTACAATCCAAGTAATTTAGCAGATTTAAAAAAAAAATTACACCCAAGCAACACCTTTCCATATGGCCAATTAGTAGAGTCGTAAAATGCAACAAATATATGATGCTGTATTGAACATCTGTGTTGGTTATCCTATGGGAATTTTTAATAAAGGACCGAGCAGCATATTGATGTTAATTCTATGTTACCGGGACTTTAAATAAAAAACTAAAATAAATAGCATCCATTAAACTGATCATACTGTTGTAACTCAAATTGTGTTTATTATGCTAATGGAACATGAAATTAAGAAAAAGACCTTTATGCCAGTGGAATTAATTAATGAGCTTTATGAAGGCATTGGGATGTAATTTATTTCTAGATAAGTAAGTCTAATTTGCAGTTCCATGGGTCTCTGCAATGCTGATTGTAATAGTTATTCCTGCAGATGTGCAACTCACAGCATGTCTTTCCATTAGAACTGAACACCTCATTATATAAACTGTACCTAATTAAACATAATACAGTGGTGACTTGTTAAACTGGCCTTTTTAAGTCAGCAGCTGCCTAAGCTAATAATACCATACACAAGATTTATATCATCTTCCCTATAATACTGATATTAAAATATACTGCCCAAGGGATTGATAACTAATTTACCAGTATGTAACAGGTACATTTCTGATTCTGTGATAAGAGATTAAAGACCAGCAGCCCATAAAAGTAAAATGAATTCAAGTTCATTTGAAACTCAAGAGTACTTGGGAAACTTTATTAAAACTACATAACCATTTTTAAAAATCAGTAAAATAGTCATGAAAGAAAGTGAACACTAAAAGTGGAAAATATAAATAAATAAATGTGAAAGATATAGAGGTCCTTTGGGTATTTTTTCAAGCGTATGCAACATATTCTCAGAGTCAACAAGACACAGTTACATTTGTCACTTACAGTCATATCTGGATATGAAATATGGCATTCACCACTAAAGATAAGAAAAACACTTATAATAGCAGACCTAACTTTTTTTAAACTAGGATTTTATTAGACATCTTTATAGACATTATAATACTCTTCTTTTTTTTTTTAATTATTGACTGGTAAGGTGAAAATACAGTCATAAGAGTTGAGCTCAGTAATACAAAGTACATACACAGAAATACTCATGCTAATTCATGTCCTTCTCCAACTCCCCATTCATCTGGTTAAACTATTCACACTTCATCACTCAAGTCGGTAGTAAAATGCTCTGCAAAGTTATTCTAGACCACCCAATCTATCTTAGCTATTTCTTGTTATATCTCCTAAATATCACTATTTCTATTTCAGGTAAAATACTGCACCATTATAAATGTCCAGAATGTGTTTCTATCTTTTCACTCCTGACCACTCATAAGACAAGGTCTATCTATAATTTATCACTTCAACCCAATTCTTATTCAGAACATAATGTTGCTTAATAAATATTAGTTGATTGGACGATTTAAATATGTAACTTTGCTGTTAATCAATTCTTCACCTAACTCTTAACAACTTTATAAAGATATAGGAGATAACTTGGTAAGTATTTTTCAACTTAACCCATCAACAGACCCTGTTAAAACCATAGTCCATTTAATTGTGAACCATACTGAAACATCAGAGATTCCACACTTGACCAAATCTGGTACATCTCATTTCCAACAGCCACCTCCACTTAAAATATATACTATTTGAATCATAAAAGAGTCTTCTTTCAGCAGTTCCAAATATCATATACTAGAAATTTGGCTTCCCTGGTAGCTCAGGGGTAAAGAATCTGCCTGCAATGCAGAAGATGCAGCTTTAATCCCTGGATCGGGAAAATCCCCTGAAGAAGGAAATGACAACCCACTCCAGTATTCTTGCCTGGAAAATCCGAAGGACAGAGGAATCTGGTGAACTATAGTTCATGGGGTCTCAAAAGAGTCAGACACGACTTAGCAACTGAACAGAAAACAAAAATATTCCAAAGAATCCATATAGCCATTTTAGAACATTTAAATATAAGGCATAATAAGTTTTGACAAATTGGTATTTATTTGTAGTATATAGTGGAGCCACCACAATCCCTACTGTTGTTCACTCCTCCTAAAATGTCCTAAAAGTCCTGCTATCCTCATTTAAAGTTAGCAAAAGGCATTAATCAAGGGTTAAAAAATATTCATAGGTTAGCCAAGGACCAGCAGCCAATACACTGACTGAAAAAACAAAAACAAACTAGGCAACAGTAGGGCACTTCAACACTCTACTTACACCAATAGATCATCCGGACAGAAAATTAATAAGGAGAAACAAACCTTAAATGATGCATTAGACCAGATACATTTAATTGATATTTGTAGGACATTCCATCCTAAACAGCAGAACACACTTTCTTCTCAAGTGTACACAAAACATTCTCCAGGATAGATCACATCTTGGATCACAAATCAAGCCAAGTAAATTTAAGGAAACTGAAATTCCATCAAGCATCTTTTCTGATTACAACATTATGAAATTAGAAATTAATTATAGAAAGAATACTCTAAAAAACACAAATACATGGGGCTAAATAATATGCTACTAAATGACTAATGGCTAATTGCAGAAATGAAAAAAGGAAAAAAAAAAACCTAGAAACAAATGACAGCAAAAACACAACCCAAAGACTACAGGATGCAGCAGAAGTGGTTCTAAGAGGGATCTGAGAGCAATTTATTGACAGCAATAAAATCCTACCTTAAGAAACAAGAAAAATCTCAAATAAACAACCTAGCTTTACACCTAAAGCAACTAGAGGAAGAACATCAAAACCCAAAGTGAGGAGAAGGAAATGAAGCATAAAGATCAGAGCAAAGATGAAGGAAGTGGAATTGAGGAAACCGGTAGCAAAGATCAATAAAACTAAAACTTGCTTCCTTGAGAAGATAAATAAAATTGATAAACCCTTAGCCAGATTCATCAAGACAAAAAGAGAGAGAACCCAAATCGCTAAAATTGAAAATGTAAAAAGAGAAGTTACACCTGACACTGCAGAAATATAGAGTCATGACAGACTACTACAAGCAACCACACACCAAAAAAATGGGCAACCTGGAAGAAGTGAAGAAATTCCTCAGTTCAGTTCAGTTCAGTCGTGTCCTACTCTTTGTGACCCCATGAACTGCAGCACACCAGGCTTCCCTGTCCATCACCAACTCCCTGAGCCTACTCAAAGAACCTGGAAGAAGTGTACAGATTCTTAAAAAGAAAAATTCGTAGAAAACCTTCCAGGGCTAAACCAGGAAGAAACAGAAAATATGAACAGACCAATCACAAGTAGTGAAATTGAAACTGATTTAAAATTTTCCAACAAACAAAAGTCCAAGACCAGATGGCTTCACAGGCAAATTCTATCAAATATTTAGACAAAAGCTAACATCTATATTTCTTTAACTCTTCCAAAAACTTGTAGAGAGGAACATTCTCCCACTCATTCTATGAGGCTATCATCACCTTAATACCGAAATCAGATAAAGATATCATAAAAAAGAAAATTATAGGCCAATACCACTGATGAACATAGAAGCAAAAAATTCTCAACAAAATACTGGCAAACAGAATCAAATTACACATTAAAGGATCATATGCTATGATCAAGTGGAATTTAGTCCAGGGATGCAAGGATTCTTCAATATATGCAAATCAACCAATGCAATACACCATATTAACAAATTGAAGAATAAAAACCATATGATCATCTTAATAGATGGCCAACAAGCACATGAAAAGATGTTCAATATCACTAATTACTAGAAAAATGCAAATAAAAAAAACTACAATAAGGTATCACCTTACAATGGTCATAATGGACATTATCCAAAAAAAAATCTACAAACAATAAATGCTGGAGAGGATGTGTTGAGAAAGGAACCCTCACACTGTTGATAGGAGTGTAAAATGATACAGCCACTATGGAGTACAGTATGAAATTTGAAAAACTAAAAATAGAACTACCATATGACTTAGCAATCTCACTCTTGGACATATACTTAGGAAAAAAAACATAATTCATAAAGATAAATGCACCCCAATGTTCACTGCAGCACTATTTACAACAGCCAGGACATAGAAGCAACCTAAATGTCCATCAATAGAAGAATGGATAAAGAAGATGTGAGACAAATATATTAAATGAATGAAACTGTGCAATTTGCAGAGAAATGGGTGGACATAGAGACTGTTATACAGGGTGAAGTAAGTCAGAAAGAGAAAAATAAATATATAATATTATTTATATGTGGAATCTAGAAAAATGATACAAATGAACTTATTCTTAAAGCAGAAACAGAGACACATACATAAAGAGCAGATGTATAGATTCTAGGAGGGGAAGAGAGGGTGGGATAAACTGGGAGATTGGAACTGACATACATACACTGCTATGTATACAGTGGATGGCTGGTGACAGCCTGCTGTATAGTATGGGGAGCTCTGCTCGGTGCTCTGTGGTGACCTGAACGGGAAGGAAATTCAGAAGAGAGGGGATTTGCGTGTGCATGTGGCTGGTTCACTTTGCTGTGCAGCAGAATCTAGCATGGCATTGTGAAACAGCTGTAGTCCAATAAAAAGTTAAAAAAAAAAAAAAGACTCTATATCAATCCTTCAATGTTTTTACTCTAACTGGAAAATACCTGCCAGTCTTTTTTCTTTTTTTTATTGTAGTGTACGTGATTTTGCAGCATTGTGATGTTTTCAGGCCTGCAGTGGATTGGGTCAGTAATGCATATGAATATGAAAGTCTTAGCTGCTCAATTGATTCTGACTCTTTACAACCTCATGGACTATAGACCAGACCACCAGGCTCCTCTGTCCATGGGATTCTCCAGGCAAGAATACTGGGGTGGGTAGGCATCCCTTTCTCCAGGGAATCTTCCTGATTTAGGAATTGATCTAGGGTCCCCCACATTGTAGGCCGATTCTTTATCATCTGAGCCACCAGGGAAGCCCACAAACGAATATATTCTCTGTTTTTATTTTTTTTAATTATTTTCCCATGTGGGCCATTACAGAGTACTGAGGGAGTTCCCTGTGTTATGAAATGGGTTCTTATTGGTTGTCTGTTTTATGTATAGCAGTGTGTATATGTCAGTGTGTTTTTGCAAGATCTGGCCTTACTGTCAAAGAAGAATTTTCAGCTAAAAAAAAGGCCAGAAAGACCAAAAAAAAAAGTGCAGAAGGAATGTAAAAATAAGATGTATATACATGGATGTTTCCAGACAATGCATAGAAATCATTTTCTATCATTATCATATATGACTTATGAAAGAAATCTGGACCTCCCAATACTGATTATGGAAGTCACTTTTTGATTCCTCAGATACTTTAGGCAAGGCTTTTAGTTATATATAAACATGCAAGAAGAACTACAAATGATAAGGACACAAAGGAATGAAGAATGATGAAAAATTCCTTATTTTACAGTTAATAATCTGGCACTGTAATTTACACTGGACAATAAAATTATAGTCAATGTTAAGTTAAAAAATAAACCTGGCAAATGACATTTTATTTTCAACAAAACTGGAAAAACAAACATGATTGGTTAGTTAGAAATGAAGTTGCATGTGAAAATATTCACAG
Source organism: Neotragus pygmaeus (assembly GCA_006410875.1). NCBI lineage: Eukaryota > Metazoa > Chordata > Mammalia > Artiodactyla > Bovidae > Neotragus > Neotragus pygmaeus. Next base: position 1,950,946 of record SJYV01056326.1, read on the forward strand.
AATTGGGTAAGAGCCGTAGCAGGCCAAAGCTATTTAGAAGCTAAAGATGTGAGAGAACAGAAAAGGCATAGAGTACAAGAACTGGAAAAGGTCAGTTTTCATTCCAATCCTGCACAATTGCACTCATCTCACATGCTAGCAAAGTGATGCTCAAAATTCTCCAATCCAAGCTTCAGCAATACGTGAACTGTGAACTTCCAGATGTTCAAGGTAGATTTAGAAAAGGCAGAGGAACCAGAGATCAAATTGCCAACATCCATTGCATCATCGAAAAAGNTTGGGCCCTTGGAGGAAGGCCAGGGATGATAATTTGTGATTGCTTGACAAAATCACAGCTACAAATTTCCATTAACATTTTAATCTACACCATGGAAAATTTGGGCTTTTTTTTTTTCTCTGTAATGTTATTTCCTAGATTCAGCTGAAACCAGGGGTGGAAATAGCAAAACCACCTACTTGAACTGAACACCACCAGTGTGTGGTGTTTTAATTAATTTAATTAAATAATTAATTAAATAAAGAAATAATACAGTTAACCCTTTTAATATAATTATTAATGATTTGATATGCTTATCTGAAATTATTTTAGTTCCAAAACATTAGAAAATTGGGATTCTTCTCAAAACTGAATTTCTAAAATACATAGAGGATCGATGCAATCACTAAATACAACTCATGAACAATTTAGATCCAATTGCAATGAAGTGGAAAAAAATTGGATATTGTCCTGATAATATGTTAAAATTAATAGAGACAAAATAGATTAATAGTTGCTAGAATCTGGGAGGAAGAAGGAATGGAGTGACTGCTAATGGGTATGTGACAAAAACACTCTAAACTTGGGTAGTTGTGATGGTCACATGACTCTGTGAACATTGGGTAGTTGTGATGGTCACATAACTCTGTGAACAAACTAAAAGCCATTAAATTGTACCCTTTTAAAGGGGTGAAAATTATGATATGTGAATTATACCTCAATAAAGCTGTTACACAGAAACACACACACACAGATAAATGTTTTTGCTGTTCTTACTCCTGCTCTCACCTATTCTTTTCCTATCTTTATTCCCTTGCTCCTTCACCTGAAAGGTAATCAAATTAATTCTTTAAAATCTTTTAAGTGTGCTTTCTCTAAATATCACGGCATGCATATAGTCGTAAAAGATTGCATCCTTTTACTGCAAATTAGAGCTTTGGAAATTTGACATGCAAATTTATGCTAAATAAGAACACGAGTGTGTTAGTAACTTTCAATTCAGAGAAAAGAACACTGTCACTTTAAAAAATAGAGCAAACCTACTCACTGTTATCCTGATCTTTCTGATTTCAAGAAATAGCAACTGTTTCTGATTAAAATGTCTTCCTACTATTATATGTATTTTTAATAGGCATTAATAGCACATTACACATATTACATCCATTAAGTGAAACACATATCAGCAAATTTGTGTGCTGCATGCATCGAATGGAGCAGAGATGATAACATACTTGATTAAAATACTGGGTAAAAGTGTTTCTATCCAAGAAGTCTCTAGTATGGATATAATTTCATTTATGTATATATAAATTATACTAACTGCCTCGGTTTCTAAGTGTTTAAGTGTAATGCTACAGTGATTTTCAGCAACATGTACCTCTACTACATTTCTCATGCCACTATAGATTAGATATGTCTTCAAAACATAAATGTAACACCAGAATTTTATCTTATCTTCTCATGACTGCTATCTATAAACCAAACACTTCAAGAATGTTTTCTAAATCCAAACACGACCACTACAGTTTTTGCATTGGAAATTTTAAAGTCATACTGGGCTTTAATTGAATTCTAACTCCGTATTCTCCCTGATTATTTGAAAAGCATATCAAATTTTCCTTATAGCGAATGCTTCAAGCTTAAACATTATATTTGCATTTGTTTCAAGGCCAGAGATTTATTGAAACAATATCAAAAAAACATTTTTTAAACTTTAGTAAATACAGTGTCTCATTTTATGAAGCAAAATACTCAAAATTTGTGCCAGTTTTCCTGTGGTTTTAAAAATCTGGTGTACAGTATGTTTGGTGAGTGAAGCCAAATCATTGGGATAGAAAACACAGTCCCAAGTTAATACATCACTTTACCATCTAGCATTTATCAAACATGTACAGAAAAGTAGGAAAACAGTGCGAAATATGTTTTACATTTTATGGTAGTAGATACATCAGGGCATTTTCTTAAAGTTAGATACCTTTATTTAAAATAAGCTAATTCTCATTCTTTAAAAAAGGTGAGTAATTTCTTGAAAGTGACAAGAAAATTATAAGAGAGCTCTGTCTTTCACCATTTCTTTTTTCCTTTTTAGGACAAAATGGAACATATTTACCCCATCGCTGTTCCGTTTGGCTTTATGATTTCAGTCACAAAGATATTTCAAAAGCAGAATTTGAAATATTGCTGTAAGATAGACAGCATTAGCCTAACACCACGGCATTCTTATACCCTGATTTTTTCTCATGCCCAGGGCGCTATTCATAATAAATGTTTTGACCCACTAACAGACTTTCTGAGGGTAACATAGGGGACCATAAAATTCATGAATCCTTTGTTTTTTCCTCAGACACTAAGTGTATTTTCTTTTCATTCCCCAAAGTTGTTTTGTTGCCAGAGCCTAAAGTTTCCTTTTAATTTTGTATATTTTTAACTAAACTTGCATTCTTAATGAACTAGACAAGCAGTAACACTGAAGGTCATCTTGTGAAGCCACCAAACACATATGAAATTTGTTTCTGGTATGAGTTGTCATGTCATAATAATAAGCTCGAAGTAAATCTAATTATCACACTTATGCATTCATATATCTTTGATGTTGGCTATCTTTGACTCTCTCTGCTTAGCAAGACACTCTTTCTCTTTAGTCACTAAGTTGTATCTGGCCGTTGCAACTCCGTTGACTGTAGCCTGCCAGGCTCCTCTGTCCATGGGATTCTCCAGGCGAGAACACTGGAGTGGGTTGCCATTTCCTTCTCCAGGGGATTTTCCTGACCCAGGAATCGAGGCTCAGTCTTCTGCATTGCAGGCAGCTTCTTTACCAACTGAGCTATGAGGGAAGCCCAGCAAGACACTAACTGAAGCAAAACTAGTAATTTATGTGGCAAGGATTATCAAAATATAAAATATCCACTGTTTCATATTACCAGTGATGATTCTTCCTCAAAATTAGCAAAGCCTGTTAGAACATACTACCCATGAGGCAGAGCCTTTGTCTCATTCACCACTTTATCCCCAACACCTAAAATGGAGTCTGGCATATAACATGGAGTCATTATGTATGCACTAAATAAATAACTTGCTAGTGAATTAATAAATGACTGAAACTGATGACAATTTATAGCTGCATCTAAAATGCTTCATGTAAACACCTGAAATTTGAATGCATAGAGAGGCAGCATAGAATGACTGTGAGTTTAAAAAAATTAATATCCCTTGTTAGAGCTTCTTTCATCTTTCTACATTTTTACTATCATCTTCAGTTTATGCAGATGTAAACTAATGCTTTTTTGGATGTCAATGTATAATATACATTATAAGCTTTACATTCAGAACTATTTTTACAAATTTATCTGGAGACAATGATCAGAGATAGGCACAAATGTTTACTGATAAAAGGGTTATTTATAAGAATGAAAAGTTGAAATAATTTATTCATTTAAAAGTAACAGAGTTGTAATCTACAGATGTAATGCAATTCCTATCAAAACACCCATGACATTCTTCACAGAATGAGGAAAACATTCCTAAAATTCATATGGAACTACAAAAAAACCGAATTGCCAAAGGAATCTTAAGAACAAGCTAGAGTTATCACTCTTCCTGACTTCAAACTATACTACAAAGCCATGGTAATCGAAACAGTATGGTACTGGCACAAAAGCATATCAATGGAACAGAATAGAGAGCCTAGAAATAAACCCACGTACTTAGTCAATTAATTTACGACAAAGAAGGCAAGAATATACCATGGGGAAAAGATAATCTCTAAAACAAGTGATATATGGAAAACTGTACAGCTATATGTAAAACAATAAGATTAGAGCATTTTCTCACATCATATACAAAAATATGGTCAAAATTTATTAAAGACCTAAATATAAGACCTGAAGGCATAAAACTCCTAGAAAAGAACATAGGCAGAACACTCTGACATAAGTCATAGCAATATTTTTTGAATCTGTCTCCAAAAGCAAAATAAATAAGTGGGACCTAGTTAAATATAAAAACTTTTGTATAGCAAAGATGACCACTGACAAAATGAAAAGACAAATTATTGGATGGGAGAAAATACTTGCAAATGATATAAGCATCAATATGGGTTAATATCCGAAATACATAGACAGCTCATATAACTCAGTATCAAAAATAAAAATTAAAAAATGAGTAGAAGACCTAAACAGACATTTTCCCAAAAAAGACATACATATGGCTNGATGGGAGAAAATACTTGCAAATGATATAAGCATCAATATGGGTTAATATCCGAAATACATAGACAGCTCATATAACTCAGTATCAAAAATAAAAATTAAAAAATGAGTAGAAGACCTAAACAGACATTTTCCCAAAAAAGACATACATATGGCTAACAAGCACATGAAAAGATGTTCAGCATCACTAAATTAGTAGAGAAATGCAAATCAAGACAGCAATGGAATATCACCTCATACCTGGCAGAATGGCTATCATCAGAGTCTACAAATAACAAATGATGGTGAGATGTGGAGAAAAAGGATCACTTATACACTGTTGGTAAGAATGTAAATTGGTGCAGTCTCTAGGGAAAACAGTATGAACATTTCTCAAAAACCTAAAATAAGAGCTGCCATATAATCCAGCAATTCTACTCCTGGGTATATATTCAGAAAAATATGAAAACACTAATTTGAAAAGATACATGCACTCCAATATTCAGAGCAGCACTATTTATAATAAGCAACCCAAGATATGAAAGATATGGAAGCACCTCAAGTGTTCATCAATAGATAAATGGATAAAGAAGATGTGGTATATATATATACATAGGCTTCCCAGGGGGCACTATTGGTAAAGAACCCGCTTGCCAATGCAAGAGACATGAGACACAGTTTCCATTGATCCCTGGGTTGGGAAGATCCCCTNTCTTCTCGGCTCTCCTTGCTTCGGCTTCTGCATGGTTCACGTTGGAAGGATTTTAGGGTGATTTAATGGGAGAAGGGCAGCAAGACAGCGTTTGTGAAAGTAGGTGGGAAAGATAATGGAAATCTTGGGTGGAGATAGAAAGTCAAAGCAGAGATACTGCACTCTGCAGAGCCCTCCTTGTTCGAGAAGAGCCACACATTTGGCTCAGGCTTCTAGAAGTTACTGTGGAAGGGGAAACTGATCAGGATTCCCGACTCTTGGGCATATTGCTAGTGTGAACAGAGCTGGGCTCTGTTAGTAAGGAGTGAGGTTGTTGAGTAAAAAACTAGACAGTGTTCCTTACACCCCGTTAGGAATCGTGTCACGTGGAGACCCCCGACTGAGGGGGTGGAGTGCCAGACAGGGAGGAGTTCGGTGGCTTGGAGCAAAGCGGCAGTTCCGGCAGTTCCGATGGAGTGAGGAAAGGGGAACAGAAATGGTGCAGGCGGCACTCAGCGCTTCCTACAGTGTCCTTCCAGGCTGACAGTAACGCTCAAAGCATAATCCAGTGATAATTAGAAAAATCAGGAGGCCCTCCTAATATATTCTGGATAACTCTTGTGTAGTTCAATCTACAGGAAGATTTTAAAGTTTTCTCAATAAATGTTTTTTAGGCACTGAGGCCTGAGGCCCAGCTTCGGATTTCCGTTGCTAGCACTAGCCTCTCCTTGAAAGACCAGCATGACTTGGAGGTAGCTGACTCTGTGCTTGGGGCCGGAAGAAACAGGTCTTCCCTGAAGCCACTCACAGGGCCCTTCGGGGAGGGGGCCCTCTTCCTTGACATTGGTTCTTTGTGGAGGGTAACTGCTGCTGCTGCTGCTAAGTCGCTTCAGTCGTGTCCGACTCTGTGCGACCCCATAGACGGCAGCCNAAGAATCCCCATAGACAGAGGAGCCTAGCAGGCTACAGTCCATGGGGTCGCAAAGAGTCGGACATGACTGAGCAACTAAGCACACAAAGAATGAAAAAAACTTTACAATATTCATGGTGGTTATTTCTTGGTGGTGGACTACAGGGGATAAGCAGTTTTAATATTTTGTTATCATTTTTTTCAATATTTTCCAAATTTTATACAATGAGAAAACATTAATTTTGAGGTTAAATGATTTTGATGATATTGATTTAAAAGCAAAATATCAATACAAAAAAAAGCTTGAAACTAGGTTTAAAATTAGACTTAGGCAAAATGTTCTTATCCTGTCCCTTTATGTATATAATGCCGTCTACATTGCAAGGCTTGATTTAGGGTCCTGCACATAGCAGACACTCAATAAATACAGCTAATATGAAATACATCCAGTTAATACTACACATCAATATCTACAGATGAAGATTAAGAAATGTACTTTTTTAATTTTCCCTTTTAACATCTTTATACTCATCAAAAATGTATTTCATTTGTTACACAGGGTTAGTTCAAAGAACACTTAATTACATATGGAAGAACCATGTGAAATTACAGCCAAAGCAATTGCTAATGCAGTTTGTGAATGCATTTTTGACCATATTGCTCAAATGCTTAAAATGTCATTTTTTTAAAAAAAATCTATCTAAAACATTTTATAACTGGCCAGCTTTTATGACAATTTAAATTTTTCCATATGGCTAACAGCTGACAGTATTACGCCAGCTTTAGTGTTCCTCTCCATTTTTATATAAATATGAACTTTCAGAAACAGATTTAAATTATTGAGAAGAGAACTATGAATTTTTATAGAGCTCATGTTGACCTAGAGCTTCATATTACTTAAACTAAACTTTATATCTTTTATATCATTTTTCTCCATAGAACACATGGAGTTGTAACTCTATGAAAATACTGAAGAGGTCAATTTCCAATCTCTTTAGTGCTATTGATTCTTCCATAACGAATTTGTGCTAATAGCCTAGCTCAATCTGAGCTTTTGACTGTTGAAGGAGATCCAGATTAGAATCTCTCAAATGTTTATCATCAACAAGCCCTAGCTCCACATAAAACACATGAAAGAAGGATTCTGTACTCATAGGAGCTTGGGAAACTCTTTTCCCATTGGTGAGTCACTGGCATATTAACACACTAAACCTGTGATTCTCAAGACTGTTGAGGAGACCAGTGGAGAGGACATCTGGAGGACATCATCAGAATCAACATAAAACCTCATTCTCCCACCCCCACATACCCGACAACCCAGCAATCTCGAGGTGAGGATGCACTTTGGGGTGATGAAAATAAATCTTTTTTTTTAATTGAAGTATAATTTATTTATAGTATTATATTAGCTTCAGGTATACAACATAGCGATTGAATATTTTATAGAATATACTCCATTTAAGATGATTACAAAATAATGGTTATATTTTCCCCTGTGCTGTGTAATATTTTCTTGTTGCTTATCTATTTTATACAGAATAGTTTGCATCTCTTAATCCCATACCCCTATCTCGTCCCTCCCCACTGCCCTCTCCCCACAGGTAACCACTAGTTTGTTCTCTACATCTTTTGAATCTGTTTCTGTTTTGTTAAATACATTTTTTAAAATCTGTTTTTTAAAAGTATCTCAGAGATTCTGAAATAGGGGCATGTAAGAGTTTAAAACTTTTCTATTAAAGGTAAGAATTTCTCCACTAATATACAGGCTGGACTTTTTAATCTTGCTATTTAACACACTATTATAATATCTGGGCTTCCCTGATGGCACAGCAGTAAAGAATCTGCCTGCTAATGCAGGAGACGTGGATTCAATCCCTGGGTCAGAAAGATTCCCTGGAGAAGGAGACGGCAATCCAATCCAATATTCTTGCCTGGGAAATCCCAAGGATAGAGGAGACTGGCAGGCCACTGTCCATGGGGTCACAAGAGTCAGACATAACTTAGAGACTACAACAACAAGTAACATCTATTAATACCCCACATAACTAAGTGTTTTTCAGAACAGGGTTTAGAAAACACTGCACCCTGCAATGTAAGTTAACATCATTGCAATTATTATTCACCACACTGGCTTGAGAAAAGCACCTGATTGAAGAGGTCACTAAAAGATGTAATCCATGCATGGGTCTCTGAAAGGTCTATGTGAAGTTTTCAAAGGTTGCCAGTTAAGATTTATTCTGAAACTGGGCAAGTATGCAATGAAAATACTCAACTAAAGGAAAATATAAATGATGACTATGACTTTGAGATAGGAAAAACTTTCTTAAAATTTATACATAGCCTTAAATATAAGACACAAGATTAATAAGTACTCAGCATTAGGCAAGTCTGTTTTTTACAACTGTATTGTCAAAAAGAAAATTAAATCCTTAGGTCTAAGTGTGCTATATATCCTTTTCTTTATGTATTCATTCACCAAATATTTATTGTATACCTACTATGAAAGTTTAGAAATGATTTTTTTCAGAAACTGTGTACTAGCTATTATTTTTCACATAGAATTTCCTGCAGCAATCATATTCAGCCAAACTTTTCAGTCACAACAGTTAGGCAAAGTTTGAAACTGCGATCTCTCTCTTAACACCGTTCTGTTTACTCTTTCCTTGTTCTTCACAACATAAGGCTCCTAGTACAAAACCGCACTGTTATTCACATTTGACTTGGAGAGATTACATATTCCCCCAAAATGACAGATTGAACCTTCAGGTAGGAGCAATCACAATGCCTTGTCCTATATAATAGAACTATAAAAAACTTTGATTTGAGGGTTTTTTCTAACCATTGGGCTTCTGCTGTGGCTCAGCTATAAAGAATCCACCTGCATTGCTGGAGATCGTGGTTTGATTTCTGGGTTGGGAAGATCCACCAGAGAAGGGATAGGCTACCCACTCCAATATTCTTGGGCTTCTCTTGTGGTTCAGCTAGTAAGGAATCTACCTGCAGTGCAGGAGACCAGGGTTCGATCTTCCCTGGGTTGGGAAGACCCCCAGGAGAAGGCAAAGGCTACCCACTCCAGTATTCTGGCCTGGAGAATTCCATGGACTAGTCCATGGGCGTCACAGAGAGTCAGATACGACTGAGCAACTTTCACTTTCAGCCATTATTTCTTAGAATACTTTTTTCAGCCCCACTCTTCTCCTCCATGCTTTCTGAGATTTGGTTTAAATGACTGTCAGATCTTTTGTTATAGTTCCATAGGTCCCTGAAGCTCTGTTCATTATTCTTTCATCTATGTTCTCCATATTTCAAGTTGGGAAATTGCTATTACTCTAATTTCAAGTTCATATTCTTTCCTCTGTTCTGTGTATCACATCACTGAGCCTATCCAGTATGTTCTTAGTTTGGTTACTGTATTTTTCCATTCTAACACTTCCATTTGGTTCTTGTTCATATCTTCTATTTATTTTTCTTTTTTGTAATTAGCTCTTGTTCAATTTATTGTGCTTTGTTAATTACAACAAATTATACAGACATATGTAACCAAAGGGAGAAGGCAATGGCAACCCACTCCAGTACTGGGATTGCCTGGACAATGCCACGGATAGCAGAGACTGGTAGGCTACCGTCCATGGGGTCGTGAGGAGTCGGACTCAACTGAGTGACCTCACTTTCGTTTTTCACTTTCATGCACTGGAGAAGAAAATGGCAACCTACTCCAGTGTTCTTGCCTGGAGAATCCCAGGGACAGAAGAGCCCAATGGGCTGCCGTCTATGGGGTCGCACAGAGTCAGACACGACTGACGCGACTTAGCAGCAGCANTTCACTTTCATGCACTGGAGAAGAAAATGGCAACCTACTCCAGTGTTCTTGCCTGGAGAATCCCAGGGACAGAAGAGCCCAATGGGCTGCCGTCTATGGGGTCGCACAGAGTCAGACACGACTGACGCGACTTAGCAGCAGCAGCATGTAACCAAAGACATAGGCTGCAATAGTCATGGTGGTGATTTCTGTCAGCTGGAATTATGGAATTTCCTCCTTTATTTTTTTATTTTTCATTGAGGGATAATTGCTTCACAATATTGTATTGGTTTCTGCCAAACAATAAGGCAAATCAGCCATAAGAATACACGTGTCCCCTCCCTCTTGAATAGCTTCTATTTCTTTGTTGATACTTTCATTTTATCATTTGTTTCAAGTGTGTTAACAGTTGCTGATTGAGGCATTTTTATGATGGGTTGCTTTAAAACTCCTGTCAGATAATTCCAATATCTATGCCACTTTGGTGGGCTTCCCAGGTAGCACTAGTGGTGAAGAACCTGCGTGTCAATTCAGGAGACATAAGGGATACAGGTTCAATCCCTAGGTTGGGAAGATCCCCTGGAGGAAGGCATGCCAACCCACTCCAGTATTCTTGCCAAGAGAATTCCATGGACAGAGGAGCCTGGTGGACTATAGGCCATGGGGTCGCAAAGAGTTGGACACGACTGAGAGACCTAGCACACATACATGCACATGCTGCCTTGAGGCTGCCTGGCTTCGCTTCATTGCATTTTCTCATTCCAGCTGAGATTTTCATGGCCTTTGATAGACACGTGAGTTTTTACTGAATTCTGAACATTGTGGGTATTCAGTCCTGAGAATTTTGGATGGAAGTAGTCATTTGTCTTAGCAGGCTTCTGCTGACACAGCCCCAGCTGGGAGAGGGAGAGCTGCCTCATCTCTTCCAGGGAGGAATGAAGTTCAGTCTCCCTACCACACCTTCCTAACATCACCCCCGCTGGGAAAGACAAGGTGCTTTGTCACTGCTCCATAATGGCATCCACTAACACCCCAGCTCATGCACAGTGGCTCATGACCTCTGGAGGAAGGAGCCAGCCTCAGATCCCCTCAGCCTCTCAGACACAGTCCTAGTGAGGAGTGGGAGAAATGCCTCATTCCTTTCATGTGAGCAGAGAAGGCAATGGCATCCCACTCCAGTAGTCTTGCCTGGAAACTCCCATGGATGGAGGAGCCTGATAGGCTGCAGTCCGTGGGGTTGCTGAGTCAGACACGACTGAGCGACTTCACTTTGACTTTTCACTTTCATGCATTGGAGAAGGAAATGGCAACCCACTCCAATGTTCTTGCCTGGAGAATCCCAGGGATGACAGAGCCCAGNTAGGCTGCAGTCCGTGGGGTTGCTGAGTCAGACACGACTGAGCGACTTCACTTTGACTTTTCACTTTCATGCATTGGAGAAGGAAATGGCAACCCACTCCAATGTTCTTGCCTGGAGAATCCCAGGGATGACAGAGCCCAGTGGGCTGCCGTCTGTGGGGTCGCACAGAGTCGGACACGACTGAAGCGATTTAGCAGCAGCAGCAGCTTCATGTGAGAGTGGAAGTCCTGGCTCCCCACTTAGCTTCTGCTGGCAGGGGTGCAAAGAAGACCACAATTTTTTTCTCACGGTGTTTGGATAGAGCAGGGACCTTATTTTCTAGAAGTTTTCCTTCTTATAGGTAGATGCTTCCTGGGACTTTTGCTAAAGAGATCAGACTGTTACTGAACTTCTTCTTGTCTGTAATGTTGGCATTTCTTGGTTCCTGGCTTCTCCAGCTCCAGTTTGGGATATATGTGGAAAAGATAAAACCCAGGGATCTCCTCACCATGCTGTTCCTCAGACCCCAGGGTTAACTGCGCTGCCTTCTGTTCTTTCAGAATTTTCTTACACTTGTTTCATATGTAATTTCCAAGAGTGCTTAACAGTATTTAACAGGAGGAATAGGGAGACAGGCATGCATCCTATTTTTTCCAGAACCAGAAAACAATGTATTTAATTCTAACTTTCTACATATTTTATGCATTTCATTTCTCAAAAAATCTTTGTGATCTGATACTATTGAGATTTCATTCATTTGTAGGCTCACTTATGAATGTTTTTCATAACTACTGTATCTTTACATATTTCTCTGGGAAATTTTCATTGTACCGTTATACACATCGAATTGCGTTTTTGATGCAAACCTATGTTTCTTGGAAGGTATAACATGCATAACCACAAACTCAATTTTAATGAAAGTACAGAGATAGTATATGATCATTCCACATGGGCAAAGGATGAGATTCTACTCATCATATCTTTCATGGACTTTTTCCAAATGCACACGACCAAAGCCTGATTATTCTCTTAATTTCAGCCTCACCTGAACAGATGTTCCTAGTTGATTTTCTTCTACTTGTGCACTGATAGTCTCATTTATTCTGATTATCATTTTGTGTTTTTATTGAGCATGATCTTCTATTTGCTCATTTTCATTCCCCATTCTTGTTTGAGCACCTCCATCATCTTTCACACAGTTTGCTTTTGATGTCTGAAAAAGCCAATAATACCCACAAATCTGCTGTGGCTCAGATGCTCACTACAAAAGTCTTTTCCTTTTCAGTCCATCTCCTGAAGATATTTTCCTGGCAGGCAATAAAACAACTTTGGAGAAATAATGTCTCATTTACTTCTTTCTACTTAATTTGCTTTTTAAAATTTTTCTCATCTTGAGAATTTATATGAGACCAAAACTTCATTGTTTTGAGCCTGTCTCATGAACTAAATATAACCTTTGACAACATTTTGGTGATACAATGCTCTTTTGGATATTTTACTAAAAATGTAAAGCCTGTTTGGTGTAGCATGCCATGTTCACCACTGTTTTTTTCACATCTGCACTATTTTGAAACAAAGGATCGTAACATCTAAATTATCTTGTCCCTGACTATTGTTTTGGTTTGCACTGGGGTTTCATGAAATTTAATAGACAGATAACATAAATTCACACAAGTAAATTAATTCTAAAGCTGATTTGTACACTGTGCAACATCACTTTTTATTTTTTGCTATCACCTAAGAAAGGATATTTTTAAGCAAAGAAAACAGAGTTTTAAAAAATCATAGAAATACTAGGCCTGCTGTTCTGTTTTTTGCTCTTCTTGGCACGTATAGATTTGCAACTGAAGTCCTTTTGGCTCCCATGATGTCATTATAGAAATGCTGTCTTGCAAATCCTTCCCATTTGTCTCTTTCACTGCCTGCTCTATAGTTGAAACAATTCTTTTCAAAATAATTTATAATTTGTTTTGTATGACATCAGTGACATTTATTACAGGTGTCAAGTTCAGCAAAAGATACCCAATTATTTCCATTTAATTCATTTATCAAATGCTAAGGTCTATGGCAAGAATTTAGAGGTCATGTCACTTAGGATCTCACAGTAAAGAGGAAGGACAGTTTTGTTCTCAGTCAGATGAGCTAACTTGGAAGACCATGGTCAACAGGAAATCTTCCAGAGAAGAAGAAATGGTGGCTTTGAACAGAGATGCTTTGGACAAGGGTCAAAGAGTAACCACAGTACAAACAGTTGATTTGATTTGCTGTCATTTTTTTCTTTTAATTTCAGAAGATGGCTGTTTTCCATTATTTCTTTAAAATTGCGTTAGTTTATTTTTTTTTCAAATTGTTAAATTACATGGGTAAAAGTGTTTCTTCAGATAAACCTGACTCTTCAACCTCAATTATTATCCAATGAGTGTACTATTATACACACAGTGGGATTAAATTTGAAATGCAAGTGGAAACCATGTTCAATTTTTCTCCCATTACTGCATACAATAAAGCTTTAATGCAACACAATTACTGCCCCCAAATTATTTCTCTCCATTGAAATTTTACCTGAAAAACTTATCATCACAAAATGGAGTTTATAGGACTCTGCATCTATCTGTTAGACATCAAATTTCTTTATCCACCATCTTTGCTTCCACTCATAGGCGAGAATATTCAAAACTACAGGACTCAGCACCTGCTTTAGTTTCATTCACTCCATCCAATACAGGACAAAAACGATCGCTGGATAAAACTGTAGTATCGCTCTCTTATTACCTTTCATTCATACTGTGTTTATAACTGTAGCTGAAAAAAACTGGCCATACTGGCATTTTGGATGTAAGAATGCTCAAACTCAAAGAAGAAAGTATTCTAAATTTGTGTTCAATGACATCTTAAATTGAACCATTTTTTAAACTAAACTATTTTTCACTCATATTTCAATATTAACTTCTTTAATGTATTATGAGTATTACAAATCTACTCAAAAAATAATATTATTCAGGTAGAAATGAAGCTCTTCACTAGTCTTTACAAATAAAAGATTCTCAAACTGATAACCAGAAATCGTCTACATTCTGGGAACTTGCNTAAACTATTTTTCACTCATATTTCAATATTAACTTCTTTAATGTATTATGAGTATTACAAATCTACTCAAAAAATAATATTATTCAGGTAGAAATGAAGCTCTTCACTAGTCTTTACAAATAAAAGATTCTCAAACTGATAACCAGAAATCGTCTACATTCTGGGAACTTGCATGTGCATGCACACCTGCTCAGTGGTTTCCAACTCTGCATTTGCAACCTTATGAACTATCGTCCTTCAGGCTTCTCTGTCCATGGAGTTTTCCAGGCAAGAATAATGGAGTGGGTTGCCATTTCCTACTCCAGGGAAATCTTCCTCCACCCAGGAATTGAATTCCCATCTCTTGCATCTCCTGCATTGGGAGGCGGATTTTTTTTTTTTTACTACTGCACCACCTGGGAAGCCCCTGGGAACTTGGAGAATGTGTACAAGAGAGGCCACTTTAAATTGCAACAAAGATCACTAATGAGGGAAGGCCCTTCAAATAGATCCCTGACTGGCTAGAGAGGGCTGGCTATCACACACAGTAGTATTATCACGGAAACTGGTCTTTGACTAAGAATCCTCCACTGTATGACCTTCACACTGGCACTTGCACCCTAGAGACTCTTTTTCTTGCAACATGAGAATGTAGAAAATTTTCTTTCTGGGATGCTGAATGCATTCATGTTTAATTCTTCATATAACTAGTCAAATGTTTGCAAGTTAATAGCACCTTGAAGTCTTTTAAATTTATTATTGTGCATTTTTTCCCTCTCTTGGACTACATATTCCCTTTTCTTCATCCATCTGCCTTAATTTCTCCTACTATATCTATTTCTTGCAAAGAAATGGGACTTAAACATTTTCCCTTGCAGTACTCCTTCCCTAGACTCAGTGCCAACAAACTGCAACCATTCACCAGCCCTGGTGTGCTCAAACATTTCTGTACATCCCCACTAGAAACACTAAGACAACAAGCAAGCATCTAGTGTGGATACAGAGCTAACATCCACCACTTGGCAAGCTGTGTTTAGGGAGGCTTACTTAGCTCTCATTCTGGGATTATTATAAAAATAAATCTTTTAGCATTTGTTTGGGATTAAAAGTGAGGGAATCTAGACTCACATTTTAAAATGCACATCCTGATGAATAATAAATACACTTAGTAAATATACATTAAGGGAGAATTATATTTTCTGCAGCTTGTTGTGTTTTACTGAAAGCATTCTCCACATAACAATGAATTAACAGAACCCAAATATCAGATGAAGTTGGAGTGGTGAGTATAACGTGTATCATCTAGTAGAAACGAAAGAGGTGGAAACAAGAGCAGATCAAAATGAAAGGGCTTGTTGTGAGAGGACAGAAGAGCGGCCTGCAGGGCGATACAGCCCAACACATAGGAGGCTGCCCAGGGTGTGTTGGAGAGCCCTGGGCTCAGAACAAACAACTGGGTTGGTCACCAGTTCCCAGCCTCTCAGGTTCCTCAGTGGCAAAAGGGAATTTAAATGTCTGTGAGGGCCACAGAATTACTTGTAAACCGTTTAATGACAGATAGGAAGGGCAGAAGTCCTTTAATTTCAGGATCAGGGAAACATCGGAGAAAATGATTCCATCAGGTCAACCACAAGCAAATCGATGAAATCAATGTTCGGCCCTCTTTAAGCCTCCCTTTTTCATGATCATTTCCATAGTCCTTGCCTTCCAAGCCCCAAGTTGTGATCATGAGCACAAAATATACACCTTCTCTCTGTTTAGTCTTCCCTGCATGCATACTCCCTCATCTGCTGGACAACACCCTCCCCAACTCACCCCATTAAAGTTTAGTTGTCCTGTACTCCCTTTATTGTGAACCCCATTTGCTTTCAACACCACATAGGAAGAACACACAAGTTCAGGAATCGAAGAATCTAAATTCAAACCTAGCTCTTATGCTTGTGAACTGAGACTTTGGCAAATAATTTAACCCCATGTGCCTTAGCCTCCTCCTCATTATACCTGAAGCTCATAACAGTATTAGTTTCATAGCACTCTTGTGAAGGTAAACAATAAGGATAATATCTCTGGCACAGTGCCTGGCTCATAAATAAACACTTAATAAATGTAAATAGTATTATTTGATCTAAAATGTTAATAAGAGACATCAGCTTAATGTCATGCCTCCAAAGCAACTCCCAATTTTTCCAGCAGCTTTAATGTAAAGGAGAGCATAGTTGTGTGATTTTTAAACACCATGACAAAGTGCTAGGGGAGATACTTAGGGGCGAGAGCAAAGGGTCCCTTAGGACAGGCTATTCCAACCTTTAGTACTGGATAGTCCACCATCCAGACCAGCCCCGTGGCTGTGATTCCCACTGTGTGTCCCTACATCCCCTGCCTCCTTTGCAGAACAACAGAAGATGCAGAGACCTGGGCCAGAAGACACAAAGGAATATCTGTCAGGACAGTTTACTCTGGGACCTTGTTAAATGATCTGCTTTTTATCCAGAACTGGGTAAACAGAAGTACTTCCTCAGAAACAAGTAAACACTGTATTATGCAGTGATTTCACAAACCACTATTTAATAGTCCATTACCAGCTTTTCCAGACAAGCAATCACCGAACCTCCATTTTTGTGAAAGGACAATCATTGCTTTGTTTATAGCTTGGGGGTGTGGGGGGAGACAGGAGGGACAAGAGAGGTGACACTAAAATTACTTGCCCTCTTTAAAGCTTTTCAGGTAAGCTGTGCCCAGGCTCAAGGACAATGTGTTAAGACTGACTCCTGTGTCGCCCCTGAAAAGCCCTGGGAATTTTAATTGAAATTACTTTTATGCACTGGCATGCTGCCTTATTTACAATTTGTATTATGAAGGACAATGCTAAACAAGAAGGGTGACTTTTTTTTAAATACAGACTTCAAAACTGTATATTGGCTGCCCTCCCCTCCCCACCTAAGAAATAAACACACTGTGTTGTTTTTTTTCCACTAAAGGACAGTAAACTTCTTTGGTTATCGATATTCAAAAATCAAACTAAAACAGCACAGCAAGCTTTAATGCGAGAATGTCCCCAAAGCAGATAGCTACTCATGGAGAAAAAGAAACAAGCAGAAGAACAAACAAAAAATCTTTCGGATTTTATCCTACATTTCAAAGCTGAATTGAAGTCACAGTTCTTCTCATTGCAAGATGGTTCCTAAAACGTCACGAAATTGCCATAAAAACAGGAAGTTCAGACTATTACTTTTTCAGTATTATCTTTCTTTCTCAATCCAGCTTTAGTTTATCCACTAATTTAACAGAATAATACTTTCTGAATAGGAAAACTTGGTAACTTCCCATGAATACCTTTCCTGCCAAGTCCCCTGCCCTTGGCTCTCATTTATAGAGTGTTCTCAGCTGGTGGCTATGCTGCCTTCCTGTGACTTAAGAACAGCTTTTTCCAGAAGGAAATACAATGCTAAAGATTTATCTTTTCAAAAGTGCATCTGACTTAGAGAAAATGATGCTTACCTAGTTATAAGATAGAATGGTAACATGCGGAGGGGAGGTAAATCAAAGTCTACTCTTGAGAGGAGGCAATCTCAAAAAACCTTCCAACTTCTCAAAGTAGGAACATGGAAATCCTTTCTCAGGGCCCAAATATGTGTCAGAAATAATATCCCAAGGGACACATTATTTCCCTGGGATGGGCTACTATGATTATCTATCCTATTATGAGTCAAGCCCTTGAAAATCCAAAGGTAAGTAGCAGTTAAACAGCTATAAACAGTGGCTTATGAGAATTCTGAGGAAATATGATGAGGTGACAATGCTGTGAAACTTACTGCAGAAATAAATCCCTCAGTATGAAAAAAAAAATGCGTCCTATATGGCAGATTCTAAATTTTCTCTCCTTTTTCTTTCATGATCTTCTCTCTTCTATCCACCTCTTCCATTCTTTTTCCTTCATTCTTCCATTCTATGTTCATTTTCCCAGTTTATTTTTCTCTCTCCCTACTCCCTCTGCCTCTGTATCCCCATCTTTCTTGCTTGGATTTTCCGTGGTTTTTTTTTTTTCTTTCCACATGTCATTACTCACCCCAGTGACATGTCACAATGTTGCATGGAAGTTCATTGTAGGCACATTTTGGTTCCCTGTTGTTACATTTTTAATCCGTCAAAGTTAACATTTTTATATCACTTTCTCTGCCCAAAAGGAAGCCAAGTTAAGAAGCTTTTGATATTTATATGATATGTCTCTTTACTTGAAAATCACTCACCCAAAATGGGGAGAGGAAGGAGGTGAGGAACAGAACATTCAATCCTTATCCTCAAAAAAGAAAAAAAAGAAAGCCAAAGCTCTAAGGAACTCTTCAAACTAGGTCCCTTTTATCCCATTTGTCTTGTTTCCCAGCTTTTTTTTTTTTAACATTTACTCATCATAAATTTATTGAGTACTTAACACTTGCCAGGAAGTTTAGGCATACAAGCAATAGGTTGGTAGAAGGATTATAAGGAAAGGAGAAAGGTTTTTCTACTTTTTTCTCCCAAACGTATTCCTTTTCTTTGTGAGGAAACCAGAGCAGAAAGAAAGAAATGATCAGAAACAAACCCGTACACACATACACATGCGCGCGCGCACACACACACGTCCCTAGATCTGGTGCAGGAACATCTGCTTGCCTCCTTTCCCTAGCCCCACCCTCCCTGTAGACCTCACCCTGAGACCTGACCTTTCTTCCAGGCACCCTGAAGAAAAAAAATGGCAGAGAAAGCAGTAACCAAAGGCCAAATTCTTTCCTTCACCAATCTAAAGCACTCTGGGCAAAAAGTTCAGATGCGCAGTTTGTTGGTGGTTCTCTGACAGGGATATATGGCCACCTGCCCTGCAAGTGGATATTATCATTCTTGAACGTTGAGTTTCCAGAAGGTGACTGAAACACTTGGTTCAGCAAGTATGTGGCAGGTTCTAACTCAGTTATCTGGCGAAACCCACCCTAGTTCACTGCCACCTTCTCTACCTTAACCAACTCCAGCTCTGACTTGAACACTCAGTTACGTTTCCCTCCTACTCAGCTGATCCTTCCCTCTCTTGCCTCAGGCCCCTGACGCCATCTCTGTTACACAGTACATTGTTGACAATCTTTACTCCTTCGTTACTTTGACCACTCACTTTTGCACTACTACAGGGCAGAGTAACCATCCTGTTCACCTTTGAGGCTCCCAGACCCTCCATGCAGCACCTTATACTCAGGGGTTCAATAAATGTCAGTTGCATCAAATTAAGTGGAACACCAAAATACGGTAAAGCATGTTGAGTTTACAAAACCTATGTTATTCTCAATAAATGAATAAACGGTAAAGCAGTATGACAACCACAGAAAGAAAAGAGGCACTAAATCTGAAAGTGCACTTCTGCTGCTTCATTCAGATGGACAGGCAGCTCAGGAAACACAATTTTTCATGGGGAGCCCATGAGAGACTGAAAGACAAGAACCAGAAAACCTGATGGGTGGATTCGTGGTTATAAAGCTGATAAATAAAACAGAAAATGTGTTTGGGCAAGCCTAGGAGATCCAACGAGTCCATTCTGAAGATCAGCCCTGGGATTTCTTTGGAAGGAATGATGCTAAAGCTGAAACTCCAGTACTTTGACCACCTCATGCGAAGAGTTGACTCATTGGAAAAGACTCTGATGCTGGGAGAGATTGGGGGCAGGAGGAGAAGGGGACGACAGAGGATGAGATGGCTGGGTGGCATCACTGACTCAATGGACATGAGTCTGAGTGAACTCCGGGAGTTGGTGATGGACAGGGAGGCCTGGCGTGCTGCAATTCATGGGGTCACAAAGAGTCGGACATGACTGAGCGACTGAACTGAACAAGATAAGGGCTAACTTACTGAGGAGAGAGATAGAAAAGACATGTTCTCTCATCAATGATTCCAAAATAACCTCTAGTAGTTGGGGCTCTGAAACATAGGTTAAATCAGTGTCACCTGCCTTCACTAATTAAGGTTGTTTTAGGACTTACTTGTCCTACAATCTGGCATGTGGCCTGAACAACAGGATGCAAACTCCAGTTACTTTCCAGGACCTAGCAGTCAGTGCCACCAGATATAAGCTGAGCAGAGAGTCAGCAGAGTAACATTGAGACCTCCCTGCCCCCAACCCTTCAACTGGGCATGCCCGTGTGTCCACGGGGTCACCTTTTGACTTAAGAGAGCCAAAAACTCTATGCTCAGAAGATGCCCATAGTCTAGTCACACCTGCAGGATGACAGTTACCACATCTTTTTCCAAACACTTTTCCCCACCCTCCCGATGCTCCCCACACCCTGGCCGCTCAGCTTCCTTATTCACTGTTGCAAAAATACCTCAGGCCCTTTCTTGAGGAGGCAGATTTGAGAATGGTTCTCTCTTTGCTTTGTTTGACTGCCTTGTGAATATCCCCTCTCAGCTGCAAATTTCAGCATGTCAGTGTTTTTGGTTTTCTTGGCTTGGGCAAAAAAAAAAAAACACCTAGTTAGGTTACAGTTCTAATATTATACCCAATTAACTGGTTATGTAGAAGACGTATAATCTTATACCCACCCTTAGACAGAATTTTTCTTAGCCAGTATTTTTGTTCAGCTTTATTGAGATATAATTGACGAATAATATTGTAAGATACTTAAAGCATACATCAAGGTGACTTGATATACATTTACACTGTGAAAGGATCTGTCACGTCACACTTATATTTGGGAGAATTGAGAACATTTAATTCTGTCTCTTAGCAAATTTCAATTATACAATATAGTGTTAACTGCTATAGTCATCATGTTTTACTTTATATCCTCAGACGTTACTCATCTTATAGCTGAAAATTTGAACCCTTTTACCAACCTCTCCCTATTTCCCCCACCCTCTCAACCCCTAGCAACTACTTTTCTACTCTGTTTCTGTGAGTTTGACATTTTTTAGATCCTGTGTGTAAGTAACTATGCAGTGTTTGTCTTTGGCTTATTTCACTTAGCATAATGCCTTCAAGGTACATCTATGTTATTGCAAAAGCAAGATTCCTTTATTTTTTAAAGCTAAAATATGTGTATATGTATATGTATACACACACACACACACACACAAAGTCACATCTTTATCCATTCATCTGTTGCTGGACACAGGTTGTTTCCATATCTTGGCTGTGGTGAATGATCTTAGCTGAAGTTTTAATTCAGCTTAAACTAACAGATATAGAGGTAAGTTACCATCCTCCCACCTTTAACTGAAGTTTGAGCAGATGTTTAAACAAATCTCTCTTTGAATTATATTAACCATAGACGACAAATACAACCTTCACTACAAAGTGACATCACTTGTCTTATGGCCTTTGCATGGATTCTTGCTACTTTGAAACATTTCTCAATTTCTTTTCAACACATGATGAACTTTTATTTTGAAATTATGAAATTCTGCCTAGATGTTTTTATTTCAATTTGGAAGAAAATGTCACTTATTTGCAAATAAAGTGCTTTTGTGTATGCTATGTATTTGTGTGTGCTATGCTTTTGTGTATGCTTCGTTTTCTGACACTGAAGACTGAAAGTGTCAGACTTTATTTTGGGGGGCTCCAAAATCACTGCAGATGTTGATTGCAGCCATGAAATTAAAAGATGCTTATTTCTTGAAAGGAAAGTTATGACCAACCTAGATAGCATATTCAAAAGCAGAGACATTACTTTGCCAACAAAGGTCCTTCTATTCAAGGCTATGGTTTTTCCAGTAGTCATGTATGGATGTGAGAGTCGGACTGTGAAGAAAGCTGAGCACTGAAGAATTGATGCTTTTGAACTGTGGTGTTGGAGAAGACTCTTGAGAGTCTCTTGGACTGCAAGG
>SJYV01056326.1:1978337-2021931 GCA_006410875.1 Neotragus pygmaeus
ACCTCAATGACTACCCTGGGAGGAGGGCTCAAATAAATAGAGCTGGGAGAAGCTCTCCCAGGCCTCCCAGTCCACTTTAGATGCCCCTCCTCCACACATCCCTGGCACTCTAGGTGCTTTAAGACACTTACTATTTCATACGATAATAGTGGTTCCTTTCTATGTTTTTTTTCCGTAGCTAGACTGTAACCTCCTTACAGCCTTATCAGTCTTCATATTTTCAACGTCTAGCAAATTGCTCAGGACTCACAGCTCGTTAAGGCTGAACAAATGAAAGATTACAAGGAAATGAAGGGGGTTTGGGATACAGTGTTTCAAGGAGGGTGGAATTTTTTAATGCTGGAAATGCTCATTTAAAATGTTGTCAACCTCCACTGTAGAATATAGGACTTACTATGCACAGAGCCAATAGCACTATAAAGTTTTCTGGGTTTTTTGTTTAAAAAATTCCTAATACCAGCCTATTAACTTTTCATTTGTTCCTTTCTCACTAAAGAAGAGCACAAAGCAATCCCATTATTTAGGCTTCCCAACTAAGTTCCAGATAAATAGGCTCACCAAGTTTGTGTGTGCTTTTACGCACTTTAATCAATAGATTTCCCAGTCTGAACAAGACATTAAATTAATTCCTGTCTTTTTTAAACTAGTTTCCACTTACTCAAAGATGTCACTACCCAACTTGGAAGTAGCCTTGAAGAGTGAAAAAAACAGATTCCTTGAAGAAGTTAGTACTCTTGCAAGTTTTAGTCCTGACTCAGCCTCTGTAGACTTGGGAAAATTACATAACATTTATGGACCTGATTCCTCACCTATAAAACATAGGAGCTGGACCAGTTGATTTTTAAGCTCCCTGTCAGTTTTAAAATTCTATTATTGTATAAAACTTTAATTCTAACATACAGCAGGTAGACTCTGAAAAGTGCTAGAAATGACAATGCTGTACTGTCACACAAAGAAGATAATCTCCATTACAGGCAATTCATTTTAAAATTCACGAACAAGTCAAGTTGGCACGCACTACATCTGAGAGGGTAAGAGTAATAAATGCATCTATGGAAAGAGCAGGAAGCAAGGGGAAGCAGACCCATGCACTCTGTGCGACAGTACACAGCCTAAATGTATTTTCTCACACTGATGTATTTTAAATTTGTGACTATGAATATACCACAGTGAACAGCTTGAAGTTCTTTGGAACAAACATCGTCTCGTCTAAGGTCACTCCTGAAGGAACTGCAATAATAACATTTGGCATATGTAGATAGAGTTCTCTGCAAAGTGGAGCATGGAGAATTATACTCTGCATGTTCCAGAAAAGATGATCCATGATTCAGGTGAAAAAAAATGTCAGGTACATTTTTGACAGTGGCAGCAAACCCAAGCACTATAACCATACAATCAATATGGACGCCCTCATTAAAATCCCCAAGTAGCTTCGAGTTTGATTTTCAGCAAGTCTGGACAGGAATAATGGATTTCGTGGCCTGAAGGAACATTAGAAGTTTTAATAAAAGGAACTTAGAATTACCAGTGCTGGCCCTGGTTCCATGGAAGCCCTGGCTCCCTCTATACAACAACACAGGATGAACCTAATTCCTTGCCTCAGATTCTTGTTATTCAATTTAAAATGCCATTTTATAGACAGCCTGATAATTTCTCCTCAAAAACACATTCATAAAAATTGCTTTAAAATTCTGATCAATGTTTTCAGTTCACATAGATATTAAACTGAATTTCCTAAAGCCTGAAAAGCTAATTATGCATTCAATTAGAGTTTCTTAATAAAGATTAAAACTCTGAAGTCTATTACAAGCACATATTTAATTCAACTGCCATTTTATCCATGCCATGGAAGTGTAAGTGGTAACAATGAATATAAATTATAATACATGCCATAGAAAGAATGCTATTTGTCCAAGTACGTTGCTATAAAGAATTAAATTTTGCTATCAGTTCCACGATCTAGTTAAAATTGGTATTCTTTATTTGGTCTTTCAATGTAGTCCAATTTCCTACTTTGAAAAACAAATTCTAGGGAATAAAGAAAAGAGATTAATTTATCATTAAGACTCTGCTTAATTGAAGTCAATTCCGAACAAACTTGAATTCAATTTCTGCTCATTAAATTGAATGTGCTCTGCGTTCCTCTCTGCATTGCTTTGAGCAAGCAGCTGAGAACAAGGGACTAACATCAAAATTATTAAATTGAGGAGATTTTATTTGGTCTTCACATGCCAGAGCCGCTTTGATGAGGAGCTGTTTTGGCACTGAAAGGAAAGAAGAGCAGCTGGAGGAAAAATCAAATGAAACTAAGCCTTGGAAAATTGAAGAAAACGCAAGCTTAATAATATTTAATAATTAAATTTCCACAAACAATAGCGGCAAATGAAGTAATCTGCAAAGTCTGTGAACTCATTTGCATAATTGATGCTGGTCCCCTGTAAATGAATAATGAAGATAATAAAAGATGTTGCTAAAAATGGGCACAATAACAGCAAATTTCATCAAGCCGCGCGCTCTGATTAATCTGCTCTTGCAAATCAGCAGCGAGAGGGGAGCGCGTGATTAACCGCACCGAGGCCGNTTGCATAATTGATGCCGGTCCCCTGTAAATGAATAATGAAGATAATAAAAGATGTTGCTAAAAATGGGCACAATAACAGCAAATTTCATCAAGCCGCGCGCTCTGATTAATCTGCTCTTGCAAATCAGCAGCGAGAGGGGAGCGCGTGATTAACCGCACCGAGGCCGGCAGCAGGCGGCGGCGCTGCCCTTTCTCCGCGTGTCTCTGGGCGCGTCCTGCCCGCTCCCCGCGCCGCCCGCGCGCCTCTCGCCGCAGCTGCCGCTGGGGCCGCCCCGGGACCGGCTCACCGGGGCGCGCCTCCGCCGCCCGCCGCCCGGGGTTCACGCCTCGGCCGCGGCGCCGCTGCCTTTTGTCGCGGCTGCGTGCGGGGTGATGGCCGCCTTGCCCCGCGGTCCCCTCGCACCTCCGCTTCGGCAGCTTCCCGCCTGCGCCTTGGTAGGGGGAGGCCCCGGAGGCGCTGAAGTCTCCGCTGCCCCCGTTCACTCTCCCAGTGCAGAATAAACTGGGAAACAATTAGCTAGCCGGGTGGGAAGGTGGTGGGCTACTCCAAGGCTGGCGGGCTGTGTACCCCCGCCCTCGAATGGGGCCAGGGGTCCCGGCAGTTGGGAATTTCTGATTAGGAGAGAAGATGAGAGGTGCCCGGTGGGCCCGCGAGGGCAGCCACTTTCCAAGAAACCAGGAATGGCGCCGTGAGACGCGCGGGCCCTGTTCCACCCAGCTCCCCATCACGCACAAAAAAGAACCGGCCTTGAAAGAGATGAGTTTATTATCCCCTTTTAAACGACTATTCAGAAGAGATCAGGAGAGAAAAAAGAAGAAAAAGCTTCCCACCCCACCAATTCCCTTCCCTTGAAGAAAAGAGAAAGAGAAAGCAACCCACAAAGGTAAGCTGAGCATTTTCAGATTTTGTGGGTTTTGCTTTACTTGTTTTTTGAAGAATCAAAATAACAGTTTCCAGTTTGCGACTTACATTTTCGTGTGCTTTTTTTCTCAGGGCCAACACAAGGGGCTAATAAAATCTCTGAGAGCTGTAGTACTCAAATACATGTGTACTTTGGGAGTTTGTGAAAGCAACTTTGCTTGAGTACAAACCCTAGACGATGAAACTGAAAATACTTCGAAAATCACAGGATCCTCTCCCAATCACGGCGCCGCACTTTTCCAGCTTTCTAGGATAAAGTTGTCTCAGGAAAATAAAAACTGTTGATGAACCATCGTTCCAGACTGTTACTTATTTTACAAGTCTCCGTTTGCAATCGATCATAGCTCGGGCCTAACAGAACTGACTCGGGCTTTTCATTTGTTTATAGAGTGTGCAGTGTGTTATACCTCAAATGTACCATGTCAGCTATGTAATAATGTGTTAGTTTTGTTCGCCTCCTGGATCCACCTCTGCAATGGCCTTTGTTTAAAATAAAAGCCGTGATTATTTTCCATTATTACAGAATGGAAACTTCGATCTTAGACATCTAACATATCTTAAAAATCCAGTTGGGAAAAGTAGAAAGGAGCTTATGTTTACTTCATTTGTAAAGTGCAGCTGACTATTTAACTGGACCAGTTCTAATCCCATCTAATAAACCACTAGCTTGCTTCTGCTTCAGAAAAAGCCAGTATGCCACCCTGAGGCCCAAATCCCATCTTTCACAGTGTCAGGTAAACCTGTGATTACCTTGTTTTTGCTAAATGAATAGCTCATACAGTGGCAGTTAATTTTTCTGGTGCAATAGTCACATTGTAATTTTCCCTAATTCCTCTAAGTACAAAGAAATCCTAATATCATGGAATTATGAGCCAGAGGCAACCTCCTTACTTTACTTGGTAAGAAATGGAGACAGAATTAAGTACTGCCCACTCTCCTCTGGTCTCACCCTCCACATTCCAGGTTTCCCTACTTCCAGGCCAGTGATCTCTCCACCCCTAACCTCTTGTACAGATTAGGGAAAAAAACTGGGAAAGAATTCCAAAGCAATGTTTCAGGAACCATAGGGAAACCAAAGGAATGCAGTGACAGAATTCACGGGATGTGGGAAGGGTTTGAACAATAAATCCAGATGATAAAATGAGAATCAGGAGCCACATGGTAACAGGGAAGCTATGCGAAGGGCAGAGGTTGTGGAAAAGATAAGGACTGCGGTGAGAAAGTAAGTGGTTTATATGATGTATAAAACATGGGACCAAAGTTAGAACAAGAGAAGAAAGGAAAAGTCCATGGGATGTTTGTAGACAGGCAGATGGAGAGGATACGTGAATTGGTATCCAAAATATTCCTTCTGTGATGCTTTTGAGGAAGAAAGGCTGACATACCGGCTCATGAGAATAAACTAGTAAAAAGGCCAGAGACACAGAAATGGCCAGACAGTGACACAGTCAAGGTGAAGAGTTTCATCCAAGGAACATGATAGGAATCCCAGGGCTTGACCCACATCAAGGGTACTTTGTATGCTCAGACATGGAGAGTGTCCAAAAACCCACCAATCCTTAGATTAAGGAGCACACTGTCCAGGGTCACCCAGCAGCTCCATGCCCGACACAGAAAATTCAGGTTTTCTGATCCCTGTGGGTGCACCCCCCAGTGATGCCACTTCTCTTTCTTATGATTTGGATTTGCTCAGTTAGATGGGGTTCTGAAAAGATCCCCTCAGAATTCTTTGCTTTTTCCTGTTTCGCATTACCCTGATGTATAAGTTAAAAATGTATTCTACAGGGTTCTTCAGTTTATTAGCTCTTGTACAAGAAATGAATGTCTCTTGTCACTTGAAAACATCCACATTTTAGAAATGTCTGGGCCACTCGAAAGTAATAAAAAAACAAAATTTATTTCAGTTCATCAGTTTGGAAAGTACACTGACCAGTCATACGTTATTCTAATTACTCCTGGCTCACACTGAAGAGATGGAAAAGCAGGTAAGATTTTACAGCCAAAATTCTTTGGTTTTTTTTTTTCCTGTCCTAAAAAAATAAGACTAACCAGTTTGAGCAAGAGGCTAATGCTCTAAGCAGGTAAACTGTGCAGCTGTGTGTCTGAAACCCTGGGTTCTGGGATACTTTACGGCACTTCATCTCCTTCAAGAGCTGTTCATCCTTAAGAGGCCAGGAATCTGAGTTCTGTACAGGCAGAAAATGTACCCACACAGTACTGTTTGCCTGGTTACCCTGGTTAACTGATGATGACCACATACAATATAAACCAGTGTCTAATTCTTAGAAACTTCAAAGGTTATTGTCGGAGATGCCAGCTCCCCTTACACAGAGCAATGGACAGAAATTGCTGCTAATCTGACAAATGAAAATATTCATACCCTGTGATGTTTGCTGTCTGTTCATAGACAACCTGCACACAATCGTGAGTTATCATTTCCTCACAAATAATTCATCTGTAATGAATAATGATGTCTTTGTTTCCCACATTCAATTAAAACTTCCTTACAAAAACAGAACATTTTATTAAAATAGAAATTATATAAAGTTAGCATATAGACTAAAAAGGCAGTATTTAAGTAGGAGATCCATAAGGCATGTAAAGCATTGTTTATGATTATATAGATATTTTTAAAACTTAGGAATCTTCCCTCCCTGGTTATTAAATATTTTTAAGGATAGCTTTGCCATTTACATTCCTCCAAAGGTAAAAAGCATAAGTTATTTATCTTTCCTGGTTTGACCAAGATTTTCTAGGATTTACAATCCGCTAAAAACAAGTGTCAAAACCCCTACATCTGCCCTATTTCTACTCACTCTATCCTTCTCTCTGGAGGCCACAAAGCCATAATGAAAAGGAATTAGAAGAAAAAAGCATGCAATTCAAAATTCCTTACTGACACTCTTTTCCTTCCTCACTATATTTGATTCAATCAGTATGTGCTGAGCACCCACCACATGACAGATGCTGAGAAAGCAGGTGAATATCTATGATCCCAGCCGACCAACCTGCCACCAGGGGGATACTACATGTACACAGATAATATACTTGTAGGGCTTCCCAGGTGATGCTAGTGATAAGGAATCTGCCCACTAATTCAGGAGATGCAAGAGACGTGGGTTTGATCCCTGGGTCAGGAAATCCCCTGGAGGAGGGCGTGGCAACCCACTCCAGTATTCTTGCCTGGAGAATCCAATAGACAGAGGAGCATGGTGGGCTACACTCCATAGGATCGTGGAGTCGGACATGACTGCACAACAACAACAATAGTGTAATAAGTACTATAAGCCCTTAGCCTAGTTTCAGAACTCTGGGATGTTTTCGTAAGAAGTTAAAAAAAAAATAGGAGAAATTGTTTGATATCTTAATTCATGATCTGCTTGTTAACTTCATGATGGTTTCTTTCCAACCACAGACATCACCTTGTAATATTCCCCGTCTCCAATAGGTATCAGAAAGGTCACTTATTCATAATTCCAATGGGCTATTGGCAATCGCAGTTTAATTCTACATGATCCCATAAACACATTTTTTCAGAGGGCTTAAGTTTGAAAAAAGAATCCCAGACATACTTTCTTCAGCACTGAACTGTATGACATTGATTTGTTAGAGTGCTGTATATATGAGACCTGTTTTAAATATATGTATGTGTATACCTGCAGAGATGGCGATGGCACCCCACTCCAGTACTCTTGCCTGGAAAATCCCATGGATGGAGGGGCCTGGTGGGCTGCAGTCCATGGGGTCGCCAAGAGTCAGACACAACTGAGTGACTTCACTTTCACTTTTCACTTTCATGCATTGGAGAAGGAAATGGCAACCCACTCCAGTGTTCTTGCCTGGAGAATCCCTGGGACGGGGGAGCCTGGTGGGCTGCTGTCTATGGGGTCGCACAGAGTCGGACACGACTGAAGTGACTTAGCAGCAGCAGCAGCAGCAGCAGCATGTGTATACCTGAATATATACATGTTTCACTCTGGATATTAAATTACATGTATTATAGTGACTTGAGACACCATTAAGAAATTGCTCTAAAAAACCAAATGTAAGAATTATTAGATAATTAGGAACTAGTAGAAGTTCCTGGACTTTATATATGGCATTATAAACATTATTGTAGCCTGAGAGGATTAGCCAACAAATGTATGACCAACAGCCAGAAGAAACCTTGACTACAGTGTATCATGACTTCAGGGGATATGAAAAGAAGGTAAGAGTGACTGCCGAAGTGGAGTCCTGCGAATCTGTATTCTCAGAAACTATAACAAAACTATTGTATCAGACTCTATTGCTTTCACCTGTTTGGAACAGGAACCCTACTCATCTAGCTTCACTAAACCGTCCTTTGCTTTTCACTTACTGGGAGACCACGCAGGACTAGTTCAGCAGCCCTACAATCCCACAAGAGACTCAGTTTCCTCTCTTTCCTGTCTGTCATCCTTAACATGCTTTTTATTTTTTGTTGTTGTTGTGGTGGTGGTCACAAGATGACCCCTTTACCATCTTATGGTAAATAAAACAGAGATGTTTTACCCCAAGATGTCTATTCCAAGAAAAAAAAAGGGGGGGGGGGGGAGGTGGGGGAAGAGTAAAAGATATGTACCAGCTGAGTTTGGCCTTTTTTTATAGAAAAAAGTTTGCCAAAAGCCTCACCCAGTAGAGTTCTGTTTACATATCATTGAATAGAAGTAGGTCTAGGTCACATGGCTTTAGCTGGAAAAAAATCTGGTCGGGGGTTGGGGGTGAGAAATTTTAACTGAACACATAGCTGTCCCAAGAAAATCCAGGTTATCTTGGTAAGTTAAAAAGGAAAACTTGATGCTGAAAAGAGAACCAGTGCTGCTTTATTAGGGTTTGAAATTCTAGAAGGTGTTGGTTGCCCCCACACTAATTCATACAACTACTCTGTGTTGATATACCACATAGCACTGTTGTAAAATAAAGATATCAAATAATGTTCATACCTCCCTATGAGATATGGCATCCCCATACTTTCTCTTGACTAAAGAGTTAGCATATCTGTAAAGTTATCAAGTGACCTGACCATTTTTTAAGGCTGTCAAGACACCCAATATTAGTATAAAGATACTATACTCCATGCTGAATCTTAATCCCACACTATGTTGTATTTGTAAAGAATTTTTCATCCTTGCTGCTGGAAGTTTATTTGTGAGCTTATCATAAATGCATGAGTAACATAAAGTAATGTTTTAATACACAAGACAAGTATGAAGGTATCTGATTGGGCTCAGTAATTGGGATCTGAATCAGTGATATAAAAGGAAGACTAGGATGAATATATGTTTTTATCTTGGGATATCCTTGTCATGAAAAGCACCAACATGCACATATCATAGTTATCAAAATAAAACAGAAAGATGTCTTACTCCAATCAACTCAATTTTATTTATCCTGTTACCTATTTTTTGTACTCTTTATTCACTCAGCAGTACCTCAACCTGAGTAGCGGTTCAGAGTTGGGGGACAGTGACAAACCTCAAATCAGTCAGCCTAATTATGTTATTAGCTATGTTGTTGGCTATAATTAGAGGTTTGCTGAAAGAGGAGACTGAAGCTATTTGTAAAATAAAGCTTGTGTTTGTGGATTTCAATTATCCATGCCATTCCTAGTTCCTATTTCTATGGACAAACAAGAGTTGATGAATCTATTATTTTGAAACAAGATTTGGTTGCTATCTTT
Source organism: Neotragus pygmaeus (assembly GCA_006410875.1). Lineage (NCBI taxonomy): Eukaryota > Metazoa > Chordata > Mammalia > Artiodactyla > Bovidae > Neotragus > Neotragus pygmaeus. The sequence continues at coordinate 1,987,542 of SJYV01056326.1, forward strand.
CAAAAATCATCAGTTCAGTTCAGTTCAGTTGCTCAGTCGTGTCCAATTCTTTGCGACCCCATGAATCTCAGCACACCAGGCCTCCCTGTCCATCACCAACTCCCGGAGTTCACTCAAACTCATGTTCATCAAGTCCATGATGCCATCCAGCCATCTCAACCTCTGTCGTCCCCTTCTCCTCCTGTCCCCAATCCCTCCCAGCATCAGAGTCTTTTCCAGTGAGTCAACTCTTCGCATGAGGTGGCCAAAGTACTGGAATTTCAGCTTTAGCATCATTCCTTCCAAAGAAATCCCAGGGCTGATCTCCTTCAGNGGTGTCATCTGCATATCTGAGGTTATTGATATTTCTCCCGGTAATCTTGATTCCAGCTTGTGTTTCTTCCAGTCCAGTGTTTCTCATGATGTACTCTGCATGTAAGTTAAATAAGCAGGGTGACAATATACAGCCCTGCCAGACTCCTTTTCCTATTTGGAACCAGTCTGTTGTTCCATGTCCAGTTCTAACTGTTGCTTCCTGACCTGCATACAGATTTCTCAAGAGGCAGGTTAGGTGGTCTGGTATTCCCATCTCTTTCAGAATTTTCCACAGTTTATTGTGATCCACACAGTCAAAGGCTTTGTTTTTGTAAAAATCATTTATCCTACCCTACTTTTATGCAAGGCATTGTACAGTGGGGTCTTTTGAAAACAGGCAATGTTATAGCAGCCCTCTTATTACATGCACATTTTCTTAGAAAAAGCAAGTAATGAGTATATAAATGTATAACCTTCAACATTATGGAAGAAAAAGTACACATATTTTTTTCCTCAATAATTAGATGAAGATTCTTAGGAGTCTGGTTGAAGGTGTCAGCTGACATGTATCATCTCATCCAGTTATCCCAAAAGGGAAGTTTGAGTGTTTAGTTTACACAAATGTGCTGACTTAGGTTTTACAAATGAACTTTTTTAACGTCTCATGCAATGCTCCACATCAGACCCTGCTCTTAGTCTTCCTTTGATTGCAGTGCAAAGAGACACAGCACTGCCAATTATGATATGACCTTCAGCAAGTTACTCATTTAATCTTTCTGAGCTTCCCTTCCTTCATCTTTAAAATGGGGGCAACCAACTCCACTCTGCAGAGTTGTGATGGGGAAGACAAAAAGTGATTTTGATTGCAAAATTACTGTAAAAGGTNCAGCACTGCCAATTATGATGTGACCTTCAGCAAGTTACTCATTTAACCTTTCTGAGCTTCCCTTCCTTCATCTTTAAAATGGGGGCAACCAACTCCACTCTGCAGAGTTGTGATGGGGAAAACAAAAAGTGATTTTGATTGCAAAATTACTGTAAAAGGTAATGGGCCAAACTAATATAAGGTGTATTATCATTTATTAATCCAAACATACTATTGGGGAATCTTTATCTAATGTTGAAGCCACCGAGCATTTGAAAGATTTAAAGCTTTAAATAATTTTGTTGAAGTACCAGACAAAAACCAGCCTATGTCAACCAGCTCATTAGAAAATCTCTGGTTTTGAAATGAACGCCAAGATAGTATACAGTGCAATTCTGCTTCAGAAATCCTGTTTAGCATAATCCTACTTTGGAAATAGTCACACATTTTGCAGATTTGATGAAATAAACTTTCTTCAGCCTTCAGAAGTAACAGATACATGAGTAGATATAGTCATCATTTATTTATTTAGTGGGCATATGTGCTCAGTTGCTTCAGTTGTGTCTGACTCTGCAACCCTTTGTTCTGCGTCCACCAGGTTACTCTGTTCATGGGATTCTTCAGGCAAGAATACTAGAGTGGGTTGCCATTTCCTCCTCCAGGGGATCTTTCTGACCTGGGGATTGAACCCTCATTTTCTGCATTGCAGGTGGATTCTTTACCCTCTGAGCCACCTGGGAAGCCCTTATTTAGTATAGAATTTTACTAATAGCCTTTAAATGTTTCCAAAGAAACCTTCACATTTTATGTACATTTTCTCTTTTTAAGAAATGCATTAACTAAAAGGAAGACATTGCTCAATGTGTGTGTTAGACTTCACAGATTCCTACCACCCAAAATATGGTTATTGTTTTCTCCTTTATTACCTAAGTTTCAGCTTGCCCAACTCAAGGAATCCCAACAATGAAAATACTGTGTAATCCTTGTCTAATATTTTGCATTAAATCATCCATGTTCTTTTAACACTTAGGTTGTTGCTATCGCTATAAATCTCTTGGGTCACTCAGTTTTTATCTCAAGTATATAAAAATTTCACAAACATTTGATGGAAAGGTTTTGTTTTAATTATTGCTTTCTCAATTAATGCTCAGTTCCTCTAGCATTTTGTAATGATAGTTTCATGCTAAATAAGCATCAGGCATTGTGTTAAACTATTTTCCAATGCATGCTTCCAAACATTTGTGGATAAATTCTAAAATGGATTTTGAGTAGAGGGTCTTAGGGAAAAGTATCACTAGTATCCCTCCTCAGCTAATTTAGCCAAGTACATTCCACAGCTCTTCCAATCAGTATATTAAGCAGATGTGGTCTTTGTCCACCTAGTAAGTTGAGTTAGACCTTTCAACACTCTGCAGTCTTTTTATCACTCAGCTGCCAAGTTCCCTAGGGTAATCATAGACAGCTTGTCAATTTAATTGCAAAGAAACAGGCTTTCTTGTGACCATTCCAATTTTAGCTGCTACTTTAAATTGTACATGATAGTTCTTCCATGCTGTCTGCCCTTTAAACAGTGTGGATCTCTGCAAGCCTCTTAACGGTGATGGAAAGAAGAGGCAAGGCTGAAAATCTGACTAGCTGATAGAGCCTATAACATGCATTTTATTAAGTTGCTGCTTTCGAAAAAGAAGATTTTCCTTCAGTCCTGTACGTTGCCATTACAATGCCAACACTAAATTATTTATTTTTTCTTTTAAATGTTACACTTTCATGCACATTTTCTTCCTTTTTGGGTGATAGAGGACTCATAGGCCATCTGGCTTCTGAAACATCTGGACACTGAATTTCTGCAGAGGAGAATCAGAGGGAAGAGATGATCACTGGTATTTGGTGTCTCCAGAGAGATTTAAATCAAGGATGATATTTTGGTTGTCTCCCTTTTGGAAAGTTAACCCAAAAAGTGAAAGGAAATAACACCACATCACAGGAACCCAGAGTTCCAAGAAGACTAGGAATATATAAGAAGGTAGGACTTTTAGATATGAATTTAGGTCAGTAACTATTTAATTACCATGTATCAAATATCTCTATGTTAGACACCATTTCTATAATATCCCCCATTTTTTCAACTACCATGAATTTTTGGATTTAATTTATTTAGATATACTTTTTAACAGTTCTAAATTTAGATGGTACATTATTGAGCACAACATATTTTGCCTCAGATTGTGTATAATTCAAATCTATAAATTTTTATTAATCAAGGGCATGCTGTGGTTCATGGGGTCACAAAGAGTCGGACACGACTGAGTGACTGAACTGAACTGACATGTATGTTGATACGCTCAGCTAGATAGAAGCATTTACCCAAATAGACTGGGGCACTATTTGGATAAAACAAGAAGAGTTACTTTTCTAAAATATATAGAAGAAAATCAGAACAAAAAGAGAACAGTGATTCCCAAGACAGCTCAAGTTGCAAGCTTCTGGACCTCAAAATCCAGAAGTAAGATGATAACACAGGAGGGAGAGAGGGTCTCATCAGAACTTTAGAAAGTTCAACTGCCCTCCAACAAGCTCAGCCTTGAGTGCAAGCACGTGGAGTTGGTGTGTGTGTGTATGTAAGGATCGGCATAGAAACAGAGGTTGCTCTGGAAATGCACAGGGATCACCTCTTCTAGACTATCAGTCTTGGTGTTATACTACATATAATGTGACTATGCAGTTCGGTACAGTCAGTCATGAGCACAGTATTAATCACCGTCACTTTTCCCCATTAACATAGCCTGGTGCACAGCCTTCCTTGAAGTTGAGATTCAGAACCAGAACAAGGGCTAGTTTCCCAGATTGTCCAGCAACTCACAACAAGCCCTTAGATGACTCTTAAAATATCTCCTATGTTCAAAGGTACTAGACTTAGCTGCCAGGCAAGTATGAGGAGATGTTTAGATCCTGTGATTTATTTCCTATGCTCTTGCAAAATTATTTTTTTTTCTTTCACTATATTTTCTCTGGTAAATATTTGGGCTCTTAATTAATAGATATTCTTTTCCCAAAATGATTGAAGTTGCTACAGAGTACTCTTTGAGAGATACACATTTGAAGCAACTAACCTTATGCACCTTTCTGCTATTTTCCTGAGTATGTGACACTCTGCCATATATAAAAACAGAACTGTCTGTTTAAGTTGATTTCTAGAAAGCCAACAGTAAAATTGTAGTAACTATTCAAAAGAAAAAGAATCCAACTGTAAAATTTAAGCAACTATTTTTTAATTAGGCATACCTACATTTAAATACAATAACTCTCAAATAAGGAACTACAGATATATTCTCTGGTTTCTGCCAGCTCATTGTGTCCTTAATTTCCTCTAACTGCATCCTCGCTGAGCCCCACAATGAAGCACAATATTAGATGTTCAATTGTAAGATATCAACTTTGTATGAAGAGAATGAATAAAAAATGAAGTTCTTAGCTGTGATCTATTTCAGATTAGCAATTTTCATTTATAAAACTGTTTATTTTACTTTGTCAGCTTGAAGGTCAATCTAACTTCAAATTGCATTTTGCAGAATTTCAACAAAGATATGAGCCCCATCTCTGCTTCCTTTAAAACTAAACGTAAAAAACTGAGTCTTAACTGGGATATTAGACAGAACTTTATGAAATGGACCAGAATGTATTGATATAAGACTTGCAAAGACAGTTCACTTTGAAGTCAAAGCATCAGAGCTTAGACAGTGTGGTAGATGGCATCAGGGTTAGCAGGTATTAACTGTAGACAGTAACCCAGGACAAGCTATAGGAGCAAATTCAATGAAATAATTGTTATACCCTAAGGAAAGTATAAACGACAATCATAATAGCTACCATTATGATTGGGCTTCCCAGGTGGTGCTCCTGGTAAAGAACCTGCCTGCCAATTTAGGAGACATAAGAGACATGGGTTTGATCCCTGTGTCAGGAAGATCCCCTGAAGGAGGGCACAGCAACCCACTCCAATATTCTTATCTGGAGAATCCTATGGACAGAGGAGCCTGGTGGGCTACAGTCCGTAGGGTCGCTAAGAGTCAGACATGGCTGAAGTGACTTAGCATGCAGCATGCACTTTAAATCCTTAACATGTATGAGGGACTATTCTATGCATTTTAGATAAATTATCTCCCCACATTTCTACAATAAATTTTGAAGTAGATACTGTTTGTTATCACATCTTACCAATGAAGAATCTGAGGGACAAGGTGGTTAAGAATCTTAGCCAAGATCACACAACAAGTACATGAGGGAGCACAGATTCCAACCCAGGCAGAAAAACTCCAAAACCCATTTTCTAAATGACAAGGCTGTGTATATATGACTGTAAAGGATACGATGAAGGCCACCACTAGATATGCTCTGATACTGACCTACATTTTTAAAAATCTCCAGCCCCTCTTACATATTCCCATAGCACTTAAGTCCTTTTCATTATCTCACACATACCCCACTTGACTATAAGCTTCACATGGACAGGGACCACCATGTCTGTTTCATTCACTTCTATAGTGTCAGTGTCTAGCACCTTACCAGTCCTGCTGTGGCCTTTTGATTAATATTTACTGACTAAATATTTAATAAATAGATTTAGTGAGTATTTTTTAAAACATGATTTCTTGTGAGACACTGCCCACTCCTCAGGGTATTTTTAAATAAGACCACAGAGTCTAGCAAAGCGAACATGGGATTCAGATACAAATAACTTAGGATCTTGGCCAAACACTGCAACATCCCAGTTCTGTGGTCTTGGACAAGCCACTAAACCTCTAGTGTCTCAATTTTATCATCTGACCAGCAAAGGCAAAAAAAGATATATTTCTTAAGAAGTCTTTGGTGCCATACAAATTATTATTATAACTATGGGTTCTTGTAGCTGCTGATGAAATATCTATGAAGATAGACACAAATAAGAAAGCCAACTCATTGTGTGTGTGTGTGTATTCTTGTGTGTGTGTGTATTCTGGGGGCAGGAACACAAAACAGGAAACCACAAATGCTAAATGCCCATTTCCCTGAAAAGACCCAATGTCCTCAAACTTGGCCTGAATAAGCCCTGGGGGCTTTTCTTGTTAGGCTTCCCTGGTGGCATAGCAGTAAAGAATCCACTTGCAATGCAGGAGACAAAGAGAGACAAGGATTCGACCCCTGGGTTGGGAAGATCCCCTGGAGGAGGAAATGGCAACCCACTCCAGTATTCTTGCCTGGAAAACCCCATGGACAGAGGAACCTGGTGGACTACAGTCCACAGGATTGCAAAAAGTCTTACACAACTGAAGCAAAGCAACTTAGGATGCACACCCGCTTTTCTTGTTACATACACCTTCTGGTACTTGTTCTGAAGCAAACAGCAGCCTACGTATGCCTCTGGGATTACAGCCTTTCCTGTTTGGGGTCATTCTGCCCCTTAAGACAGGCTGGATCTTTAACCATTTTTAAATGCACCCCAAATTTTTTGTCCAGACATAACTTCCCAAAGGCATCTTAGAGCTCTGACTCAAGGAGGCCTTCTCCACACTGCAAGAAGATCTACTTTCTCTTCAGGCGAGCTTATTTAAGAAGCAGTCTTTTGTCTCCGGTAAAGAATACAGTTCTGCTTTTTGGTTACTTATTTTCCCTTTCTGAAAGGCCAACCTCAGAAACTATTGTGAGATAAAATTATAGATACATTTTTTCATATAGAGTGAGCCCAGATTTATTTTTCTTTGATAGAAATTTTAGTAATCCCCACAAAATATATAGCTTTCCTAAATCAGTCTGTTTAGGAAGTGTGTCTGCATTTGGCAAGTGAATTTAAAAATGGATTCTCATTTTATAATAATCCATTTATAAGTAGAATTACTTATTAAAACTATTTGACAATTTTATGCTTCAGTTCAGTTCAGTTCAGTTGCTCAGTCGTGTCCGACTCTTTGTGACCCCATGAATCGCAGCACGCCAGGCCTCCCTGTTCATCACCATCTCCCGGAGTTCACTCAGACTCACGTCCAACAAGTCAGTGATGCCATCCAGCCATCTCATCCTCTGTTGTCCCCTTCTCCTCCTGCCCCCAATCCCTCCCAGCATCACAAGCTTTTCCAATGAGTCAACTCTTCCCATGAGGTGGCCAAAGTACTGGAGTTTCAGCTTCAGCATCATTCCTTCCAAAGAAATCCCAGGGCTGATCTCCTTCAGAATGGACTGGTTGGATCTCCTTGCAATCCAAGGGACTCTTAAGAGTCTTCCCCAACACCACAGTTCAAAAGCATTAATTCTTCAGCACTCAGCTTTCTTCACAGTCCGACTCTCACATCCATACATGACCACTGGAAAAACCATAGCCTTGACTAGATGGACCTTTGTTGGCAAAGCAATGTCTCTGCTTTTGAATACACTATCTAGGTTGGTCATAACTTTCCTTCCAAGGAGTAAGCGTCTTTTAATTTCATGGCTGCAGTCACCATCTGCAGTGATTTTGGAGCCCCCCAAAATAAAGTCTGACACTGTTTCCCCATCTATTTCCTATGAAGTGATGTGACCAGATGCCATGATCTTCGTTTTCTGAATTTTGAGCTTTAAGCCAACTTTTTCACTCTCCACTTTCAGTTTCATCAAGAGGCTCTTTAGTTCCTCTTCCCTTTCTGCCATAAGGGTGGTGTCATCTGCATATCTGAGGTTATTGCTGTTTCTCCTGGCAATCTTGATTCCAGCTTGTGCTTCTTCCAGCCCAGCGTTTCTCATGATGTACTCTGCATATAAGTTAAATAAGCAGGGTCCTTACACCAATTAGGAGTCCATTCAGGCCCATCTGAAACCCACAACTTTTAAAATATTCTTTAAAACCAAATTTTACTATTAAAAAACTATGAATAATTCTTTGTTATTATATATAATAGTAGTTGACACATTTTTAAAAATCATAAGCATTGCTAGTATAGATTTTAAAATTGCAAACACATCTTTTTTTTTTTTTTACTTTATTTTATTTTACAATACTCTATTGGGTTTGCCATACATCGACATGAATCCACTACAGGTGTACACGAGCTCCCAATCCTGAATCCCCCTCCAAATGACCTATTTAGGGCTTCTTAATGTGGCCCATGCATAGAATTAAGAAGTCTCTGAATTTGGATAAGAACAAAAGTTGCATTTTTATTTTCATAACCTCTAATTAAAATATTGCATTTTCTTTCATTATGAATGCCAAGAGCCAGTCACAATAGTGCTAGCAATACTTGTGATTTTGTCACCCATAAAAATCACAAACATTTAAAATTACATTACAGTTACTGCAGGTATTTTAAAATATTATTTTTATGTACCACTACATCAGAATTTACTTATTAGACAAACTAGTAGAGCATGTTATTTAATGTATTCATAAAGAAACACATATTTCTAGATCACAATGTTTCAGTATTTTGCTAACCACCTCTGCATACAATTGGTTTCCATTGTAATGTTGTATAATTTACATTATGCATTTAAAAACTTTATTCTGAAAGGGGGTCCATAGGCTTTACCAAATTGCCAGAGGAGTCTTTGGTTCCAAAAAAAGCATTATGAACCCATATTCTAAAGCCATATTAAAAAATTCAGAGTATGCTATAGATTGGATTTATTAATATCACCCCAAAATTCAAATTCATGTGAAACACTAATCTTCAATATGACGTATTGGGAGACAAGGCTTTTATAAGAAATAATTAAGGCTAAATGAGGTCATTAGGGAGGAGAGGTGATCCAATAGTATTAGTGTCCTTGTAAGAAGAGATCACAGAGCGCATTCAAGCTCTCCTAGTGAGGGCATGAGATAATGGCCATCTACACACCAGAAAGAAAGTTCTCATCAGAACCTGACTATGCAGGCACCCTAATCTTGGACTTCCAGCTTTTAGAACTGTGATAAAATACATTTCTGTTGTTTAAGCCACCCAGTTTATGATATTTTGTTTTAGCAGTTCAAGCTGACTGATACTAGCTTTTCCCTTTTTAATATTTCCTTGCTATTAATACTTCTTTTAGTTGCAAATCTGGATGCTATTGGAGAATTCACTGTACTCTTTCACCAGGATTCAAGACCCAGTGTTTCTTTTAAGAAAAAAGCTCTGTGAGTTGCTATTTAAATAAATATCACAAAAAAGAACCAATCTATTAGACAATAATAACTCATATTTTTCCCTGGTGGCTCAGATGGTAAAGAATCTGCCTGCAGTGTGAGAGACCTGGGTTCAATCCCTGGGATCAGGAAGATCCACTGGAGAAGGAAATGACTATCCACTCCAGAAAATAAATTATTAGATAAATAATAGAAAATAATATTTTAAATACAGTCATCATTAGTGTCAGCTAAGTAGGTGGCAATTGCTGAAACAGCTATTAGTGTCTACTTCCACCAGCAGCATTGTTTTTACAAGTCCTTTGTGATTCAACTCCCTTCTAAGATGCTCAACAGTTCCTGCTTTATACAGTGACTTTGCAGGCCCCTGTCCCACAGGGAACTCCACAATTCACCCAGTTAGGCATTTGGATATCCCTGATTGTGTCTAGTGGTAAAAGGGATTTTTGTTAAGAACCCATATCCCTACATCAGTACTATTAACCAGTTTCAGGAAACATACCACACCATTTCTGGTTAACCTTAAAACAATCACATTAAAATAAAGAGGACTGTCAGTAAAGCAATTTTATAAATAGCTAAAATTAAACAGAGCAAGACTGGCAGTGCTAATACATAACCAAAGAACTGACTTCCTGCATTTCATCGAGAATTCCTGATAGCAAACTGCAGTACGTTTATTATACATTAATTCAACACAGCATTCAAAATGAATTTATGCCCTGGCTGAAGGGTGCAATATTGAAACTAAGTATTATTTATTGTCTTAATATTAGTAATAACCACACTAAAAAATTGTGTTAACAATTCAGAGTGTTTAGAAAGCTAAAGATACCATAGCTCTACTTACCAATCAACTGCTCTTGCTTTAATTTATGCAAGTGTAGCCTATAGCTAAGAGCTTTGTATATTTGCTTCCCCATGGTATTAGTGCTCAAAAATAGGACACTCTTTCAAGGGCACCTTATAAACATAGAACTATAATTTATTTGGCAAATTAAAGCTCATATAAAATGTGCACACAGAGGTACAGATTAACATATTTAATTTCAATATTACCTGCAAACCTATTTTTTCCCATACACTGTTCTAATTAGTCATATAAAATCGAGCCTATGTATTATAAGCAATTATTTCAGTGGAAATAGAAACTGGATCTGAATTAAATATACTGTAAAAAGATATCACTTTTATGGAAATGAATATATCCATTTGTATCTAGAAAAATATGTTCTAGTTAAATGGCATGAAAATGTTGAGCACTCAAAACCTGATTGCAGGAACAGTTGAGATTTTTATGGGTTAATAACACAGAATAATATGCAATCTTGATAATACATCAATATTTATATTTTGATGATATTTCTGAGTTTCCAAGTCCCTCATAACTATTATATTCACTTTATGCAGTAGAATTTTTCCTATTATGAATATTCACTCCCCCTACAGTTGAATGTGCAAATTGTTCATGAACATCTTATTTCACAAGTGATTCTTTTCCTATTAAGCCTGTACTAGAATTTTAGTGGTGTAGGTATAAAGCTTATGTTGCATTAAAATTGTTGCAAATTGATGTCAATAAAATATTATGCCTATAAGTAAGTAGAATCTATAACTTTAGTGGCAGGATGGTTAGGCCTTTTAAAAGTTGTCATAACCTGACATAAAGGCTACACCACTTAAGATTTTTGAAAAGAAAAGAATTAAATTGAAGCCACTTGACCTAACACAGGACATGTGACTGGTGATGACCTCAGACTGTAAGCTTTCATTCTCAGATCTTAGGTCAAATGTAGCCTCCCCAGAGAAACTTCCGCTTAACCCCTGACTTCAGATGGTTCTGCTGCACCTGCCCACCCTACTACTTCCACCTGCCTATCTGCCATGTTACTTTCACGGGACCAATCAAGAATTTAGCACTGTTCCTTGTCCTAAGAAGGGGCTCCACTACCAGTTTTTTGAAGGAATGGATTTTAATGTGATTTTTCTTTAAGATATTTCTATAAGGTGATTTAGTATCTAAAAGAAATCTTTGATTTCTAAAAAAGTTTTTCAGATATTCCCTTTGATTCAGAATTAGCTGTCCATTATATTCACACACACACATGCAGCCTAGAAGAATCATGTCCTTCCCCTTCTGTTTACTTACCCAAACATGAGAATCTTCCTCACAGATTTAAATCATACCGTGTGAGGCCAGCTTGCAGAACTCCATCAGTGATAACCTGTTGTTTTTACAGCTACCCCTTGCGCCCAGGTAATGTTTTCTACAAAATACTGTAAACTTCCACAGCTCACATATTCCTCTCTTCAATGCTAACTATGCTAACACTCATTGCTCCCAGCCCCCTGGAATGGTTTTCTACTTTGGGCCAATTACAATTAACAAGTCCAGTTGGCAAAACACACTAAGATTCACTGTCTTTATTCACTTCTGTTCAAATGTTGCCAACTTTAAGTCTGTCCAACTTTCAGAAAAGGCAACCCCACAAAGTCATTGTAATGTACTCTCATGTCAAAATTGTTTTCCGCCTACCTCTCCTTAATTCTCAGTGGAGGCTTTTTTTTTCTTTTAGGATTCTATGGGTAGATAGAAAACAGCTTGTCACCACTCATTAACCATGACCTGTTCTAACAGTAAAACACAGGACAAACACGACCAGCTACCCAGTCTTTTCCATATCATTCATTATTTTACACGCCTGCTTCTATTCTTTCCAATTTAAAAAGGTTTTTGCAACTCTCAGTCTGAGGGTCACACCACCAGGCACACCATACCTGGTTTCTATTATTCCTCCTTGGTCTTTTGTGTTTCTTTTTATGTTTTTTGTATTTCTTTTTATGCTTTTTTAAGTAAAATAGCGGCAATATTAAATATTACGATCCTACCTCATTTTGGTTTGCAAATTTTCCATTCATCCTGTTTTCTCCCATGCCTCTCATATACATTTTAAGCAGAAACTTCTATTACACTGCCCTTGAAACACTCATTATTAACTTCTTTCCAGATAAAGGCTTCTAATATGTTGTTTAATACTTTTTTTCTTAGCATTTTAAATGGCTTCTCATTGCTCTTAAATTCAAAATCCTCAGAAGGCTTGTAGCCCCTTGCTCAGTCTGGCCCCTACCCTTCCCTTCAGTCTCATTTCACAATATCTGCCCCTGGCATGCAAAGCTCTTGCCACACTCTGTCCTGCTGTGTTTTGCAAGCACACCAGGCCCCATCCTACCATAGGTCACTTGCTTAGGCTATCACTCTACCCTGCTCTCTTCTCCCAAACTCTCCTCCCTTTTTCAGGCCAATTCCTTCTGACTCATCCTTTAGGTCCTTTTGAAAGTGCCACTTTCTGCAGGAAGCTTGCCCAGACCAGCTTATACCTCAGAACCCCATGAAGCTCTCTTTCAGGGCACTTGTTCACAATTGCAATTACACAAGTCGTTCTCTAGGTGTATGTTTAATGCCCGTGGCATTGCAGTCCTCCCAGCCACCTCCACTCTCATTGCCTTAGTCTCATCCATCCCAGGACTTTAAATATTGTCAACATACTGACCATTCCCGAATGCACATACCCAATCCAGACTTCTCTCCCAAACTCAAGATACATACTTCAAATTTCCTACTTTGACATGTGTGTGTGCTCAGTTGTGTCCTACTCTTTGCAACCCATGGTCTGTGGCTCCCCAGACTCCTCTGTCCATGAGACTTCCCAGGCAAGAATACTGCAGTGGGTGGCCATTTCCACCTCCAGGAGATCTTCCTGTTGACCTGAATAGACTTTTAAGCCTATCAAATGCCACATGTCTACCTCTGAATTCTTTACCTTCCCCCCAAACCTGTTCCACCTGCAACCTTTGCTCCATTTCAGTGAATGACGACTCCATTCTTCCAGGTGCTCGAACCAAGGAACCTTGGAGTCCTTCTCCACACATCTTCCTCTCTGATCTTTATCCAGTCTCTCAGAAAATGCTGTCGGTAATTGCTTCAAGTGAAAGTGAAAGTGAAGTCGCTAAGTCGAGTTCCGACTCTTTGCTACCCCGTGGACCATAATTGCTTCAAGCTATGTTCAAATTTAGGAGAAGGCAATGGCTTTCTCACTATTGCACTGTGCATTCCCTGGCCTAGGCTGCCTCACCTGGATTACTTCCTTCACCTGATGACTGGGCTCCTGAATACACTCACTCTTTACAGTCTATCTCAACACAACAGGTGGAACTTTTAAAATCCAAGTGAGATGGTCTCACTTGTCAACTTGAAATGTGGCAATGGTTCCCCCATGTTCCTTCAAGAAGGAACCAAAGACCTTACAACAATCTGTGTTATCTGTCTGATTTTATCTCTTCACTCTGCTCCAACCATGCTCAGTCAGTTCAGTTCAGTTGCTCAGTCGTGTCCAACTCTTTGCGACCCCATGAATTGCAGCACACCAGGCNTCACAGACTGAACACGACTGAAGTAACTTAGTAGCAGCAGCAAAGCGAATAATAATAGCTACTATCGATGGAGTGCTTGGTCTGTGCTTTTGCATCTAGATTTATTTGACTCTCAACACAATCTTGTTATCCCGTTATAGCCCCACCTTTTACATGGAGAAACTGAGGCACAGAGAAATTCAGCTACGTGCCTGAGATCATGATGCAAGCAGTAAGCTAGGGAGACGGGATGTGAACCCCCAGCAGCCTGGCTCTGGAATCAGTGTGGATTCTCCCTAGAGCTTTACTTTATCAAAGATAGAAGAGAGAGCTAGAACTTGACCCTGGTGTCTCAGCTGTACAAACTCTTTTACAATTTCAAAGTAGCATTCACAGTGGCAGTGACTCTCAGCTGCAGATGCAAGGCCAGATTTTCCAGGCAGAAGAGGTTGATAATGAAATGGTTGAGGGGACTGTCTATTTTGATATGACTGAAAGCATCAAGAAGAGAAACCGAATTTTGCGTTTCAAAGCTGAGTACGGAGTAGGACTCTTGCCTGGTAGATACTGTTGAATTCTAGGACAGTAATTCACAAGGACAAAGGGCCGTGACTGTTGAGGATACTAATTCAGTGTCTGCTCATATCAAATAAAACAGTACTGAATGAACTTGTTACTACCGTTCTTTTCAAAAACACTTTTAAACCCCTAGTGAATGTAACTTCCCAGGATGGGAGTGTCACGGAAGGCTTCTGGTGCCCACCTGTCCGGTTGCCTGGTGCTTACGTGAAATCTTGACCCACTTCTTCAGCTTGTCTTTGACAATCGAGCACACTCTTGGGGCCCGGAGGCCTCTTCCAACCAAGTTGTATTTCTCTGGTGGAAAAAAAAAAGTAAAACAGCACTGTTGGTTTGGTGTGAGACCTGGAGGGAGGTCACTTGGAAGCCACGTGGACTTGGATGAGGGCCCGCAAACAGAACCCAGCAAGATGAAGGAAAACGGTATTCTTCGAAAGCCCAGTTTCGTGTCCCTTTAGTTGGGAGACGACAGTGTTATCTTGTGGGTGTTGGGCGCCAACAGAGTCCACTGAACCCACATGACCCCGCCGATAGGGAGCACCGCCATTGGCCCTGGAACCCGAGGAGGAGGTGCCCTGGAGCAGGCCTGGGCCTGGTTAGCAGCTCTGCAGGTGCGTGTTCTGGGGGACACATCGCTTCTGCTGGGGGGCCGGGGGGACAGCCTGGGAATTTCAATAAGAAATGACACGGTGGTGCTCTCCTTTTAACATCAGCTCATATTCTGGGATGGCCTGTCAGCGAACATTCACGGCTGTGAATGTTGCCCGCAGTTGTGTTCTATTTAAGTGTCCAAGGCTACAGCTGGGGCTAAAAGAATCTACATGGAAGTGTTTTTATCCAGCTGGCACGTTAGCCTCAATCTTAGTTTCGGCCTCTTCTCTGAACGGGGGATTTTTAGAGAAAGAGACAACGATGCAGTGATTCCCTTGTCTTAAACCTGTCAAGCTGGGTGATGGTGTCCCTCCTGCCCAGTATTATGACTCTGAGGGTGGTAGAGCGGCGCCCTGACCAGGATGGCGGTGGTTGAAGCACAAGCGTAGATAGAACGACCCAGGGCGCCTTATACAGTGACAGTCACAGATGCCTCCCCCTAATCCTAATCCTTAGAGCCGCAGCTGGAGGAGCAGCTGTGTTTTAAGTCCGCAGGTGATCCTGGTACCCGTCATTGGAAGAACAAGCCCTGTATATTATAGAGGAGAGAATCAGGGCAAAGTTAAATGGCTTGCCTACAGCTGGCTCAGTGGTTTCAAGATTTTATCACCAGATAATGTGCAATTTCAGAGTTTTATGGCTGGAAGAAATTTTCCAGGGCATCAATTCTGTAACTGACTTTATGGCTCCATATAAATCACACTTGTTCATACCATTTCCAAGTCAGATATGAACACAGAGAAATAATGTTTTCTCAAAGCCCGTCTTCTGTCCTGGCCAAGGTAAAGATCAAAATGTCAGTCACCAAAATTTCTTTATAATTTTAATGGATACTTTTTGTTGATTTTGGGAACAGCAAGTTATTTGCAGTATTTTTTATTATGTAACCTGTGATGCCCTGTAACATTTTTTTTTGAAACTATAGAATATTTTAAACTGAAGTGAAAGATTGATATTTTTTATGAGTTACTTATTGTTCAGTCTTAGCGAGAATTTTCACTACTTTATTGGAGTTTCTTTTGTTTTGGAAATCTGGTTGATTTTTAACTGTTTCTTTTTTTGTTTGTTTTCTTTTCTTTTCAGGGCATCTTACCTTGGAAGCAGCACAGTTTGGCTTCCACATCTTCTCTGAGCTTAGAGAATCCTTTTTTCACCATGCCGTCAGTAGGGACAGAGAACCAGGTTGGTTCCTTCAAAACGTGTCCCAGTGCCTTGGAACAGCAGCCGTTCCCAGAAGTAAATAATCATGGCGTATGCCTGTGAATGGACCGTAGGGCCAAGTGACCCGATATAATATTCATGGAAGAATGGTTAAAAAAAAAAACTGAGGAAAAGGCAAATTTCAAGAAGCAACCCAATGCCGTTTAGGATTTTTGAGCAGCTGAAAGAAGATAGTTCTGCAAATACGAAGTGGCCCGACTCGTGTGTGTCTTACATGGTCTCTGTTAACCCATTGCTTTAGTGTGTAATGTTTGAGTTCTTATTTTTTCCTCTGCTGCTAAAGCTGGTAATCTGCTTACAATCAGAGTTTCCTTCTGTGTGGATAGGAAAGCAGTTGATACAGTAGGGGAAATGGGATCTTGTATAGGATGCTGGCCCCAGACACTGACTTTCACCGAAAAACTCCTGGAAGTGCCGGATGTTGAGGAATTGCTTCTTCTCATTGATTGCTCAGAATTCTGTGACTTCAGGTTCATTTCCTTTATCTTCCTCCGGCCTCTGTGTGTGCCTGCTTTTTTCTTGCACAGATTTTTGGAAAAATCCGATGACTGTATTTTTTTCAGCTTAAAAATAAGAATTAATGTGAATCATAGCTTCACGAACAGACTTTCCTAGGATCAAGAGTAGAGTGATTGTCATTCTTTTTCAGAATGGCTTTTTTTTTTTTTACTGTTTTTATGTTCTTATTCGTTGTTTTGTTTTCCTCCTCTATTTTCTAGAGGGAAATGAAGCATGATCATGATGTTCTGTTTGTAGTTATGGAGGAGCCCAGATTTAGAATTTACAGGAAATTTACATCTTTTCCCCATTATTGTCCTAACCTTGTTTTAAGCTTCCATCAGACTTCTTTTTAGCAATATTGATGTAAAGGCCACGTTCTTACTNATGAAGCATGATCATGATGTTCTGTTTGTAGTTATGGAGGAGCCCAGATGTAGAATTTACAGGAAATTTACATCTTTTCCCCATTATTGTCCTAACCTTGTTTTAAGCTTCCATCAGACTTCTTTTTAGCAATATTGATGTAAAGGCCACGTTCTTACTCTGCCCTTTCTTTTTTAGGGCGATAGTAAGAAGCAGGGATTTCTCCAAACACTGATAAGCCCAAAAAGAGAAAAAGTGAGAGAGGAAGATTTTGTGATTAACAAATGAAGCCATTGATCATTAAGGTCATTGATGTGTGTGTACACATGGTCAGTGTGAAAATCAGTGTGTGAGTTAGAGCTAAGATGGTGAACAGACATGAGTAAATTGTACTGTTTTCAGCTCTTCTAATTTTTGTCAAGTCAGTTGACCTCATCAATACTTTTTCTCCTCTGGAGACTGTGAAAACCATTGTTCTTAATCAAGTTTTACCGAACAGAGAAACGAAACGAAACAGGTTTTAAAATTTAATAAAGCGAAATTCCTGAAACCGTTTGTCTTTTTTTTTTTTTTCCAGTGTTTCCTTCCCAGAGGCGTCTTCTACCTCACTCCTCCTCTTGCCTTTCTGCCCCACCTAGTTATCGCCTGGGCTCACTTTCGCGTTTATTTCTCATCTGTCCAGAATTTCTTGTTTGGTGTCTTCCCTCCCTGCCTTTTTCTATGACTCAGCCTCCCATCGAGAGTGCTTTCTGTTCTCTTCAGCCTCGCATCCTTGGGCGCACCCCTTCCTAGCCAGCCCCTCCGGCCTTTTCGGGTTATCTCCCGTTGGTCCCCGTTGCCCTCCTTGCCCGCTCGTTTCTGCCGCCTCCCCCTGGGTGACGACGTCTCCCCGCTGCCTCTTCTGTCCGTGGAGCTCCCTGGCCTGTCCTGGTGTCGTTGAGCGCTGATTCCTTCTCGGCACACTGCATTTGTGTTGTCTCCTTCCTATACCTTTTGTGTATTTGCTCCGTGCGCCTTTTTCTATTTTCCTTGTCCCTGGGTGGCAGGCATTACTAGATGAATTTGTTGTCTGTATTTGCATGGAACCCACATCCTTGCTGTGTATTTCCTGGGTAGCCAGGATGAATCAGTTATTATTAACTTCTCTTGGAACATTGAGCTTCCTGTGTTTTCTGCTTCTAAGAATTAGATTGGTATTCTAGAAGACTAAGCTTACTCCAAAGAGAGGGTAATCATACGATGCTGGCATTTTTAACTTTTTATTCAAGAGTTCTTGCCATTTCAATTCACTGCCTTGCCTTGAAAGAGTAAAGACAGGCATTCAAAGCAGGTTTGGCGGTAGGGGTGGGTGGAAAATGAGAAGAGAAAGGTAAATACCACAAAAGGACACATAGTCAATTTCTAGAACTAGAAGGAAAACTAAAACCACAAACCACAGACACTTAAGATTTATTAGATAAAAGGTCCCCTTAAAGAATAAAAAGTATCAGTAATTCTGTGAACGAATGTTAATACAAGGTTATCTGTTTTTTTTTTTTAATACTTTCAAGTTCTAAGACTTGAGTAACAAAACAAACTTAATCTTGTAAATATTTTATTTTGAGAGATTTGATTCTCCTTAAGTATTAACCTGTGTCATTTTGTAACAGTCTCAAAGTGTCATTAATAACCAACCCTGTTAGCTTCTTGCCTTGGAAAGCATATAAATTGTATACTTTTGCACCTTTGGACTCTGGAGTCCTGATGAAAAGGTAGCTTTTTAGCAAAATATTACGCTGTTGATGATTTACCTTGTCATAGTTTTCCTTCATTCTTGCCTGTGTTATGAGTGTGGTGCTGTGTGTATAAACTACTGGAAGTAGACTAATGTGAGTACAGATGCCGCTTTATAAACGTAAAAAAGGAAAACCCTGTAAAGCACACAGTGTTAGTTGCAAGCCCAGCAGGCTCCTCTGTCCATGGAATTCTCCAGGCAAGAAGACTGAAGTGAGCGGCCTTTCCCTTCTCTGGGGACCTCCCCGACCCAGGGATTGAATCTGGGTCTCCTCCGTTGCAGGCAGATTCTTTACTGTCCTAGCCACCAGTGAGGCCCATAAAATGCAGTATCTAAATACTCCTTTTAAGAAGCACCCAGCTGATGGAAGCGGATCATACTGAATCTGCTTTCTGCCAGGGGCTGCCCTCATTCTGATGGTGGTTGTCAGGTATCTTGGAGCTGATTCTGTCATGTTCACCACTTGTGAGTAGTTAGTAAAAGCAACATCACAACTGCTGTTAGGCACTAAATGTGTGCAGACATGCCAAGGGCAGCACTGTGGTCTGAGGTTCCAGGGATGGGCAAGGCGTGGGCTCTTCTCTCCAGAAGCTCGTCACTGAGTAGGGAATTGTTGATGAGCAAACGATAGCAGCACAGTGGGGCAAATGCAAAAATATACTCACATAAGCAGCAGCTGTCACAGGAACAGATTAATTGAGAGAGTCAGGAAGTGTAAGTCAGAAACCTCAGGATGTCAGATACAGTGTGTAGATAATGGGCGTGTGTGTAGTGATTATAAAGGCATCAGTGGTCCCTCCCTTATTACCTGTGTGAATCGGACAGCTTCCTTAAAGCTCTCAGACGCAGTGTCTCCACTTGCAAATAGTGAAAGTCGCCTAGTAATCTTGCACGGGTTAAAGGAGGTAATATGTATAAGGGGCCGCATGGTTCCTTATGGGCTTCCCAGGTGGCTCTAGTGGATGGTCCCTTACTCAATTATTGTTTAAAATTTGGCGAACACAACACCTGGTAGAGAACATGGGAGATGAGTGTGCTCTTACAGCGTAGATAATGCTGCTGCCCCAAACAGCTGGAATTCCCATCTCACAGACACTTTTATAGTTTTTAGGGAAACTTACCTTATTCAAAACCTTGTAGTCAGTCTCTCTCTTTTCTAAACCAGAAGTTTATTTTCCTTAGTCTACCTGCCAGATGTAGTTCTCAGTGACAGTTATTTCTTCCCATAAGTCACATCCATTCTCAAATTTAAAAGTTGCTCACTNCAGTCAGACACGACTGAGCGACTTAACTGAATTGAATTGAACATCTATTTATTTATTGTCCATATTCCCTACTCATCTATTCATTAGGTTAGAGATTTTGCTCACTGATATATCGTAAGCAGTTGAAATATAATAGATTCACAACTAATTGTGAGATGAGTGTAGGGAAACTCCTATACAAACTGCAGTGTGCAAGTGTTTACAAGGTTGTTTTAAGGATAAATGAAATAGTGTCTGTGAAAGTGCTTTGTAGGCTAAAGTCTCCTTTGATAAATACCCCAGTCTTGATTCTTTTCACAGAAGTCACCAATGTATCAGTCAGTGGTGCCTTTTTTTCATTTTTAATCTGTGTACATATACTCATAAAATATAGTATTGTTTAATATAAGCTTTTCTAATAGTCAACAGCATCACAATATTGAAAAACAAAAACCCTTTGCAGCCTGTAAAATTCTACATGTGTGTGATACTGCTGTTACTTTGGATTAAAGGATTCTCTAAACAAGGGATGAATTACAGATTTTTGCAGTAACCCTGTACCTTAACTCCAATGACCCTTAAATATACCTCTCTGAAAATAAAGTACCCTATAAAAATAGAAATAAATCCAATTTCCTTAAGGTTGAGGCAAAGATTGAGGAGATAAAGTTCAGTTTTCTAAGAGATATTTTATCTGGTTTGTCATTTTCCGTGTGTTCTGAGGGATTCTAGGGGAATTTATATTCAATTTCTGAAGAAATGCTGAGAGTTCTAGATTCAAAAAAATCACAAAAGAGGTTGTCATCTCAATCTCCTGAAAGTTTAATTTTTATGTCTACTTCTAATTTTTGACTTCAAAGTTGATGTAAGTTGTAATTTATTGCTACTTGTTTCTAAAACATTTCACTATTTTAGGTCACCTAACTTGCTGAATATTTTATCTTTATTACCCACATATAATAACCATATAGCACTAGCTTCAATATTTTCTTGAATGAAAAACATTAATTGGTTCCTTTGAAATGCTTTTCCTTTCTGAATGCAGCTTATTTACCTTAAAAGTAGATAATTCTGCTTTCTCTCAAAGACTTTGTCTTATTTGTTTCTGTATGTTTGTTAATTTTCATATAATTTTTGCAGTCTCCATCAAGATTGTTATTTCTAAACAAGTTAAGATAGGCTTGTAATAGGTTCACTGTAGTTTAACCCAATAAATCTAGCAAACAGAATTGAAAGATTGAGTCAGTGAAGCCAATGTGGGTTATCATTGCCAATTTTGCTATCAAAAGTAATCCATTATGATATAGTTTATTACAAAGTACATTTAACACATTAATTATTAACCCCAGTCCAAAGCTTTTATGAAAAGCCTATCCTTGATTGCTTTGTTTTCTCAAGTAATTAGATTCCACAATTTTGTAATCTAAGATTAGTATTTGGCGCCTTGATCAAATTCCCAAAGTTCTGTAATGTCTCTTTCTATTGCCAGTAAATCCAGATGGAAATGGCTTTTAGTGTTGTTATTAAGTGTGAGTTTATTAATGTTATCTATTAAACCCACACTGCACATTGCCCATGGAAGAACTTTCAAAATCATACTAAATGATTTTGATAAATGAACCATACAAGTCCAAAAGGTTTAAGAACAAAATGAAGACTCTATTACATAAATTAAAACATTTTGTTGGTGCTTTCAAAGCATCTTGGACACAGAGTTCTGACTCATTAATTATATATTAGAGCACAGCTTCTCATCAGTAAAGTTTTCAAGCTATAAGCACAAGTTTCCAAAATGAATTTTAAAATTAAAGAAGGAAGAGAGAAATAAAGCCAGTCTGAAAATAGTAGCTCTTCACGTGGGAATAGGGGTGAAGGATGGCTTGGGCCCTGCATCAGGAGGCAAAAATTAGCTGAGCTGCAGGAATCATCTGCTATTATAGAACATTCCTACACAAGAAGATCAACAGAAAATTAGCAGAGCCAACGCCTACAGAGTTGCCCAGAAAATAACTTTCACAGAGGCCAGTATGTATTCTCTAACTGTTGATAAACACCCAGAAAATCTCACTCTACTCACTTTTCTAAAAATTAACTCACATGCTAAGAAAATAAAAAGTAAAATCATGGAGCATTTAAAATGTTTGTATATTCCTGGACTCTTCCTGATATTATTTTCTTGAATAAGTTTGCTTTATAAATCAAGTTGTTCATTTAAAAAGCTAAAATCAAACCTGTCTGGGGCTCTATCTGATGGGCATTGGAATTGGAGATAAGCCTCATAGTTCCCTCCTCCCCTGAAATGTAGGCTGTGAGCTCAGTGGAAAGAAGGAATGCAAATGAATCATCAGGCAGGGGTCAGGCACAGGGGTCAGGTTAGGTTCCAGCCTTAGGGCAAGAGCTAGAGAAGAGGATGGCTTTTACAACAGCGTGTGAAGAGCAGCAGGATGGTCCTCAACCTGCACCCAATTCTTTCCCCTGGGTCCAAAGCCAAAACTACAGCTATAAGAACCTGTAACGAAGAGTATATACAAAAGACAAAACCCTGCATTATTAAAGCCTCTGCAAGAAACAACACACAAGCTGTTGCATTGCCTAAAACCAAGGTTGACACAGTGAGAGGGAGGTCTGTCTCCACTCTGACAAGGGTCAAGGAGCTGGCATGGATGCGTGGCTAAGGCCACATCTCAAGTGGTGGTGGTGTCACAGCCTCCTCCCAGGCCTAGGTGCACCATCTGAGAGCAGAAAGAGATGATGTCACAATGTTGGAGTATAGAAGATCCATTTCCTATACCCCTTTCCCACCAAGGATTTCCTACAATCATCTGAATGGATTCCCAGTTCTTCCAGGTGGAGAAGGAGGAGTGGAGGTATTGAATCAAAATTTACTTTTTGACTCTCCATGGAATCCTATTACACACTCTTGACTGAGTGACAGAGCATTAACACTGCATCTTCTCCTTTGCTCTGGAACACATAGCATCCTTTAGGTGCACCTCACTGAGCATTCAACCTAAAATGTGGAGTCCAAACAGAATCCCCAGTTACAACAATACATGGTTCCCAGAAGTTCCATGATGGAGAAAGACTGGTGAATAGAGTAAAGTATACCCCTCCAAATATATTCCCCCAGTTATCTATACAACAGTACCCTTTATCTTCAAGGGATACATTTCAGGACACCCAGTGGATGTGCTAGACAAAGAGATAATTGATGTCCCCAGTCTCAGGAGGGAAAAGGAGGATGCAAGATTTTTACATTACTCAGAAGAGTGTGCAATGTAAAATTTATGAATTGTTTATTTCTGGAATTTTCAATTTAATATTTTGGGACCATGATTGGTCACAGGAAAATGAAACTGTGGAAAATGAAGCCACGGATAAGGAAGACAACTGCACCTAATAGGTGAAAATCATGTGGAGTAAATGGCTATTTAATAGTTCCCTCCTACCCTATGATTTGTGCAAGTTCTTTAAATTTTCTGTTAAGAAAGTCAAATGCAGATTCTTACCTGCCTCTGTGAAGCATTGCAGAGCACGGCACCATAGCAAGCCACTTGCTTAAAGTACAGGCATAATAAAAAGATGACCAGTTTTTAAATCCATCTCCATCCTTTGCTTCTCGATATTCCAATCTTTGCTACTTATTGATAGTTTTTAGGTACAGGTTCATTCATCTTTAAAAAAGTCAGGATTTGTTACTTGCACTTTACCAGCAGGATTCACTCCCAGAGTTTTAGGTCAAAATAGCTCTGGGCAGCTGTAGGTGACCTCTCCGGCCATCACAAGGATAAAATGGGCCCTCTCTTTTTATTGTAAAGGAACTTAAGATATGACAGTTGAACCAATGCCTCACCATCAAGTGCAAGGGGAGTGACAGAAAGAGTGACAGACAAATTAAAGAGTAACTTCTGTTTAGCAATTTTGGGTGACAGCACTTAAAATTTTTAGTTCCAGGGTTGTTTAGGAATGACAGTGTGCTGCTGAGAAAGGCAGTCTACCCATTATAAAAAGGAATTGGTGTGCGAACTTAGAACAAGCAGTTCTCAAAACTGGAAAAAAAGAAAACCTCTTTACATATGTTATTTAAATAGTAACCCATTAACCTTTTACACAGTCTTCACATTTTTTATTGCCACATTTCTTCATCAGCCCAAAGCTTGAATCAAGGTGTTTGAACAGATTTTATTTCACCAGCCCTATAGAATGTCACAAGATATTGAATTTCAATTCAAGTCCTTGTTGTTATTATTGTCAATCTTCTCATTTTTCCAACCAATGAACTGTGCTATCACAAAGATCACCTTCTAACCAGAAAAAAAGCATCAAGATGAAGGTTCCCCTTAGTAAGATGCTCATTGCTTGTGATAAACTTGCCCTGATCTCGTGAGGGACAGTAATAACTTATTATGTACTTTTTATATACTAGACACAATATCATCTGTCTCTGGCATATATAATGGACACTCAGTAAATGTATGTTGGTGGGAAAGAAGAAGACAAAAGAACAAGCTGAGAAAAGAAGGGAGGGAAGGACAGAAGGAAAAAAGCACCACTATAATTTATGACTTTTATTGAGCATTACTTTTTTAGGGAATTTTTAGAACTTGAAAAACAAATTGTTGAGCAAGTGGAAATATCCCCCTTTTTTTTTCAATAGGATGTACTGAAGCAGGACTCAAATCTAACCAGAAACACGCCCAAACTGCCTTTTTATTTTTGCTCTTACAACTTTCAATCAGGAGTAACTTGCTGCCAACAACTAAGACTAATAGCTCAGAAGAAGTGAGCAACACTGTTTTCCTCACTTAAGAGAAATTCTGAAATGAATCCAGTCACCATAAACTCCTTGCTTCCCCTTTGCCTTTCTCACTCTGAAGATTTAGCTTCAAGAAGCAACTTGTAAGGTGTACACAAGAGATTCCTCATGGATGGTATAAACAGAAGATGAGTGCAAAGGTTCAGGCCAGGACCTAGCTGTCATCTAAAGAGAGGATCAGCTCCAAAGCCTTTTCAAACATTCATCAAAAGCAGGTTTCAGAATGTGTTATATGGGTTTGAGCCAGGTTTTTACCTTGTCCATATCCCCCAAAAGATGATCCATCCCAGTGCCAGGGACTTTCAAATAACAATAAAAATTATTTGATTATAAGAAAAAAAGGGGATGAGAAAATGACCAGTCTTTAAGGACTCAAACAGAGCCTGAACAAGGGGATAGTTTGATCCCTTGGAGAATCTATAACATATTACAGATTGCATTCCAACAAGCTGTTTAGTAGGATTTTGTGACTAAGCATGAAGTTGGATTTATACTGTCTCCCATGTCACATTGTTGTGGCACATATATTTTCTTTTCATTATTTCATCTTTTTTTTCCTATGCTGGTGCTTCATATAAGCTCACAAAATAATTGTTACTTTATAAGCTAGAAAAGAAAATGTGTGTCCTTTTATTTCTATAGTGTTGGAAGGATTTGGTTGAGGAATGTTATTGTTAACTATTAGTGATCATGTTATTATCCTTATTCCCAACTTTAAGCTAGTCCTTCACATCCACCTACTTTTCATTTGCAAAACAATAAAGGCAAAGAGGCATCCAAAAGTAATTTGCGCTTCTTCCTTTGTTCTCAACCTATTCTGATTCCAAGCTAGTTTCCATTCACCTCCTAACCCACAGCCTAAACTTTCAACTGGTGCTGATGGCTATCTTTGGGGCCTAATACTGGAGGAAAAATCACAATTATCTTAAGAAATATAGGGGGAAAAGTATTTAAAACCCATTCAAATTTAATTTTAAAGTACTTTAAAAATTAGACTAAATTCTTAACCTGAGAAATGATATCATCATAGACCATCATAGACCTAATCATCATATTAAATGATAAAATTATAGGATAATTCCCATTTAAATCACAAACAAACAAGATGCCCACCATTCTCCTATCACTGCTTTTGTTCAATAATATTTTGAAGTCTTACAATAATTTGGTAAGCAAGTAAAATAAAATATATAAAAACTAGAAAAGAAAAAACAAAATTGCCTTTTCCACACCATGATCATTTGTAGAATATATTCAAAATAACCTGCAGACAAACTAATGAAACCAATAATAGATAGGGTTCAGCAAAGTAGTTAGATAAAAGTAATATGACTAGTTAACACATTGATTTTTACTCTAGGCCAAGGATAGTTCTAAGTACTTTCTGTATATTTTTAACTAGTAATATTAACTAATTTAATAGTCACAATAACCTCAGATACGCAGATGACACCACCCTTATGGCAGAAAGCAAAGAGGAACTAAAGAGCCACTTAACGAAAGTGAAAGTGGAGAGTGAAAAAGTTGACTTAAAACTCAACATTCAAAAACTAAGATCATGGCATCACTTCATGGCATATAGATGGGGAAACAATGGAAACAGTAAAAAATTTTATTTTCTTGGGCTCCAAGATCACTGTGAATGGTGTCTACAACCATAAAATTAAAAGATGCTTGGTGCTTGGAAGAAAAGCTATGACAAACCTAAACAACATATTAAAAAACAGAGACATTACTTTGCTAACAAAGGTTCATCTAGTAAAAGCTATGGTTTTGCCAGTAGTCACGTATGAATGTGAGAGTTGGATCACAGAGAAAGCTGCGCATCAAAGAATTGATTCTTTTAGACTATGGTGTTGGAAAAGACTCTTGAGAGTCCCTTGGACAGCAAGAGGATCAAACCAGTCAATCCTAAAGGAAATAACCCTGAATACTCATTGGAAGGACTGATTCTGAANTTACTTTGCTAACAAAGGTTCATCTAGTAAAAGCTATGGTTTTGCCAGTAGTCACGTATGAATGTGAGAGTTGGATCACAGAGAAAGCTGCGCATCAAAGAATTGATTCTTTTAGACTATGGTGTTGGAAAAGACTCTTGAGAGTCCCTTGGACAGCAAGAGGATCAAACCAGTCAATCCTAAAGGAAATAACCCTGAATACTCATTGGAAGGACTGATTCTGAAGCTGAAGCTCCAATACTTTGGCCACCTGATGCAAAGAGCCAACTCATGGGAAAAGATCCTGATGCTGGGAAGGATAGCAGATAGGAGGGGGACAGGTGACAGAGGATGAGATGGTTGGTTGGCATCATTGACTCCATGGACATGAGTTTGCACAAGCTCTGGGAAATGGTGAAGGACAGGGAAGCCTGAAGTGCTACAGCCCATGGGGTTGCAAAAAGTCAGATACAACTGAGCAACTGAACAACAACAACAATAAAATATCATATAAAATCTATAATTATATTTATATATACCTACATGCACACACACATACAGCCTCCATGATGGCTCAGCAGATAATCTGCCTGCAGTGAAGGAGACATAGGAGTCTCCAGCTCAATCCATGGCTTGGGAAGTTCCCCTGGAGGTGGAAATGTACCCAGTCCAGTATTCTTGCTGAAAAATCTCATGGACAGAGGAGCCTGGCAGGCTACAGTTTAAAGTGCTGTGAAGAGTCAGACACAACTGAGCCTCTCAGTATACATATATATATATATATATAATTCACAAATATAAGTAAGAATTCCATGTATATAAAGTTTAAAACAAAACATATCATATAATACTTATTGATAGATATATGCATGATAATACAAGACATCCATGGGAATAATGAACAACAAATTTAGGACATTAATAATGTTTTCTGGGGTATGGAACAGTATTGGAAGGGCTAGTCATTTATATCTACTATTTAATATTGTAATTTTTAAATCTATAGCAAAAAAATGGTAAAAGTTTAAAAGTTAACAGGGGAGCTGGGTGGGTGTTTGTTGTAGTCTTCTCTATACTTTCTGGGTGCTGGCATTATTTTATCTAAATAAAAAATGTTAACGTCTGCTGAAGTTGGCAGGAACTCAATGTCAGTTTAAGTCCTAAATTCAGCACTTGCTGTTAAAATTTAGAGTCTGCCATCAAGTTCTATAAATAAGATAATAGAATGTAGGAATTACACTTAATCCTCTAATTACTCTCAGCTTTAATCAAGCCTTTATTAACATAATGTGTCTAGCTTGGGGTCTTAAAACCTGAGAGGGGATTTAGGGAAGAGTAATCAAAACAATGAAAAATAACTAAGTGATAGAAGGAAAGGCAAAGGGAACTGTGATGGTTTAGACCAGGGAAAGAAAGCAAAGGGGGAAATGTATTGAGGAGGATGAACAGTTTCCTCCTTTTATAGTGATGTCTGTGCCTCAAGTAAGGCCTGAATAAAATTAGCTGTTTTAGTGATCTAGTGCTATGCAACAAATCACTCTAAAACACAGTGACTTAAAGCAATAGTAATCATGTATTCTGCTCATGAACTGTCATTTGGTCAGGACTTCGGTGAGCATGGCTCCTTGCTGCTACATGAGGCATCAACTGCAACACCTCACCTGCTGCTGGATCATCCACTTGCGCAACTCACATGCTAGCAAGTTAGTGCTAGCTATTGGCTGAAGCTATGCCAGTACTGTGGGCCATAATCCTCAGTCCCTCTCCTTGCAAGGCCTCTCCATGCGTTTCTTGAACTTCTTCACACCATGATGTCTGGATTCCAAGAGCAAGAGTCTCACAGAAGAAGTGTGTGACAGTTTCATATGCTATCCTTAAAACTCACAGTGTGGCATTTCGTTGAACTCTGGTAGTCCAGATAGTCACTAAGATCCATCCAGTTTTTAGGGAAAAGTGCATACATTTCACCTCTTGATGGGAGAGTGGCACAGTCATAGAAGAAATTTGGGTGGGAAGATATTGTTGGATTCATCTTTGTAAAATATAATTTGCTACACTGACCCCCTTGCTCAAATCTCTCTCAGGGCCAACTTATTTTTCTTGCTGCTCCCAGAAATAGATCTGGTCATACCGTCCTCTTGTTCAACAAGAGAGATTGTTTTCTGCTCTTCATCTTGCAAGTCTTCATGGAGTTAGAAGGTATATAATAACTCACTGAGAATCTTGAAAGATTTTCTTTTATGACCAAAACTTAGAAAAGGCTGACCAAAAATACTGATGCCTCAGATGCTTTTCCTCTTGAGTTTAGTTAAATAATGTGACAGAACATTCATATTTCACGTAAGCTGGTGTCAAGTCTACATGCAGACATATCAGCAATGCAGGTGAATTTGGAAGAATTCACACAGCAGTATTTCTGTCACACTCTAGACATTCAAGCAGAATGTCATCAATTGAATCAGATTTTTAAATATTTTTTAACCTAAAGAAAGATCAAAGAGGACTTGGAAAGTTTCCCTTTGATATTCATTAAGTTACTGGTTTTTTCAGCACGAGTCAAAAGTGATGTTTGTCAGTTCAAGGATCTGATATTTGGTCACACCATTAGATTTCTATTTCACCCTACCCATCAAATGCATATATTTCATTCTTGTTTTTTTTCTTACAAAAATTAGAAAAATTAAGTATCATTTTTAGGCCATAACAAGTTCTACCACTTCTTTCTTGCTGAAACTGTTAAGCATTCTACCTGAGGAGATACCAACTGGAGCTAACTGACATGTGAGCCTAGGATGACCTAGGGACAAGTTTGATTAAGACAGTTCTCAGACTCTACTTCTATTACACTGAATCAGATTAAATCTCAGAGTGAACCAGTGTTGGCAAAAAAAAAAAGGAGAGGGGTGGAATTGCAAATGTTTTAGTACACATGCATTGATCAGATTGAGAAATGACCCAANTAAGACGGTTCTCAGACTCTACTTCTATTACACTGAATCAGATTAAATCTCAGAGTGAACCAGTGTTGGCAAAAAAAAAAAGGAGAGGGGTGGAATTGCAAATGTTTTAGTACACATGCATTGATCAGATTGAGAAATGACCCAAGAATTCACAGATTTGATTCAAGGTTGGTCTAGAATGAGTCCTATCTGTAGATCAAACTGTTTTTCCATGTACACAATGTTCTGATATGAAACCCCAGGAAAGTGGTACTACTGAGTCTTTAGAGAGTCATCACATAGGGAAAAACCAAGAAACTGACTCGATGGACATGAGTCTGAGTGAACTCCGGGAGTCGGTGATGGACAGGGAGGCCTGGCATGTGCGATTCATGGGATTGCAAAGAGTCGGACACAACTGAGCAACTGAACTGAACTGAACACATATATACGGAATCTAGAAAAATGGTACTGATGAGCCCATTTGCAGTACAGGAATAGAGGTACAGACAGAGAGAGCAAACTTGTGGACACAACGGGAGGAGATGAATTGAGAGAGTAGCATTGACATCCATACACTGCCACGTGTAACACAGGTAGCCAGCGGGAAGCTGCTGTGGAGCCCAGGGAGCTCAGCTCAGTGCTCTGTTTTAACCCAGAGCTATGGGGTGAATGGGCGGGAGGGAAACTCAAGAGGGAGAGGATTCACCGTGTTGTACAGCAGAAACCAACACAACATGGTGAAGCAACTATACTCCATTAATAAATAAATTAAAAATAAAATAAAATGTAAATATGAGAGCCTATGAGAATAGGTTTGATGTCATTGGATAAAGCCTTTGTGGAATTTTTAATAAACCAGATTTAACTGGAATGGGTAAAGATTTTTGTTTTTAAACTGTGAGGTGAAAAAAATAATCCTGATTTTTACCCTAGAAGTTAGAAGAATCCTTAAGCAATACTTAATAAGTACTTAATACTATAATTATGATTTAGGAAATAGATATCCATAAACGTTACGACCAAAAGATTGGGGATTATGATTAGTATGACATAACAATAAGTCTGTGGCAGAGTTTAGAAGGTAACCACCTATTTCAATTGCTAAAAAAAAATAATGTGCTAAGAAAATTAAAATCAAAGACATGTATGATTTTAAAATACATTAACTTCATTTGATATCTCTGGGAATAAATATAGGTATAAGATAAAGCCTCTGTGAGTATTTTGGAGAAATACAAAGTTTATCAAAATGGTCAAATGTTTCTAAGTTTTAGCACTTTTCATGTCCTTTTGTAAAGCCTCAGTTCTACTTGATGTTCTCCTGGTTGAGTGATGTAACAAAAGGATAAAAATTACATGGAGTCTAATATGCCAGTATATTACTCTGTCTCTTCCAAGTGCAGTAAGCAAACAAGAGCATAGCTCCCTGGGTATGTGAGACAACAAGTCATTTCATGTACTCAGTCATGCAACTCCATTCCAATATTTTTCTCTCCAACCACGAGATTTTCCAGAGAGAGAAAAGGGCGGAAGGATAAACTGGGAATTTGTGTTTACTAGACACACTACTATACATAAAATAGAGAAGCAAGGACTCACTGAGAGTTGGACCATAAAGAAAGCTCAGTGTCAAAAAATTGATGCTTTTGAACTGTGATGTTGGAGAAGACTCTTGAGAGTCCCTTGGACACAAAGGAGATCAAACTAGTCAATCCTAAAGGAAATCAGCCCTGAATATTCATTGGAAAGATTGATGCTGAAGCTGAAGCTCCAATACTTTGGCCACCTGATGCAAAGAAATGACTCATTGGAAAAGACCCTGATGCTGGGAAAGATTGAAGGCAGGAGGAAAAGATGACAGATGATGAGATGGTTGGATGGCATCACCGAATCAATGGACATGAGCTTGAGCAAGCTCCAGGAGTTGGTGACGGACAGGGAAGCCTAGTGTGCTGCAGTCCATGGGGTTGCAAAGAACTGGATGTGACTGAGCAACTGAATTGTATAGCATAGGGAGCTGTCTTTGATATCTTGTAATAATTTACAATGGAAAGGAATGTGAAAAAGAATGTGTATGTATATCTGAGTCACTTGGCTGTACACCTGAAATACTGTAAATCAGCAATACTTCAATACAAAGTGAATAAATAAATAATTTTTTAATGTCCCTTGCCTTACAGAACTTACATTTAGTTAAAGGATGTATCAATTTACACATAAACAAATATCAAGATTGCAGATAATGGTAATTGCTAATGAAAAATAAAAACAAGATGAACTAGAGAGTTTCTTGTGGGTGAGAAGAGTAATTGTGGCATTTTAGAAAGGTGATCAACATGATTTCTTTGAGAAAGTGACATTTGAACTAAAGGAATGCGAAATGAATCTTTTTCCTTTAAAATTTCTTTCATCCTTTGTATCATGTTTAATCAAAATAATACTTGTATATGGTAAATAGGTATACCCAAAAAGTTGACAATAAAAATAATTGCTGCCCTAACCCATGCATCCTAGCTCCAATTTCAGAAGCATCCTCTTTTAATCCTCCTTTTCATCATGATATGAAAAGCAAAGGTGGAGGTTGACAGAGTTAAAGAGGGAAAGATTCTAGGTTCCTCAATGATCTCAAAGCCATTATATCAGCCCTGAAGTTCCTTCTTTCGTGTGGGAGAAAATAAATCTATCCTAAGCCTCTTCAGTAGTACTCGTTGGGGCATAGACTTGGATTACTGTAATGTTACGTGGTTTGCCTTGGAAACGGACACAGATCATTCTTTCATTTTTGAGATTGCATCCAAGTACTGAATTTCGGATTCTTTGGTTGACTATGATGGCTACTCCATTTCTTCTAAGGGATACTTGCCAACAGTAGTAGATATAATGGTCATCTGAATTAAATTCTCCCATTCTGGTCCATTTTAGTTCATTGATTCCTAAAATGTCGATGATCACTCTTGCCATCTCCTGCCTGACTACTTCCAAATTGCCTTGATTCATGGACCTAACATTCCAGATTCCTATGCAATATTGCTCTTCACAGCATCAGACTTTACTTCCATCACCAGTCACATCCACAACTGGGTGTTGTTTTTGCTTTGGCTCTATCTCTTCATTCTTTCTGGAGTTATTTCTCCACTCTTCTCCAGTAGCATACTGGGCAGCTACTGACTTAGGGAGTTCATCTTTCAGTGTCATATCTTTTTGCCTTTTCATACTATTCATGGGGTTCTCAAGGCGAGAATACTGAAGTGGTTTGCATTTCCTTCTCCAGTAGACCACATTNCTTCTCCAGTAGCATACTGGGCAGCTACTGACTTAGGGAGTTCATCTTTCAGTGTCATATCTTTTTGCCTTTTCATACTATTCATGGGGTTCTCAAGGCGAGAATACTGAAGTGGTTTGCATTTCCTTCTCCAGTAGACCACATTTTGTCAGAACTCTCCACCATGACCCATCTGTCTTGGGTGGCCCTACATAGCATGGCTTGTAGTTTCATTGAGCTAGACAAGGCTGTGGTCCATGTGATCAGTTTGGTTAGTTTTCTGTGATTATGGTTTTCATTCTGTCTGCCCTCTGATGGAAAATGATGAGACTTATGGAAGCTTCCTGAGGGGAGAGACTGACTGAGGGGGAAACTGGGTCTTGTTCTGATGGGTGGGGCCATATTCAGTAAATCTTTAATCCAATTTTCTGTTGATGGGTGGGGTTGTGTTCCCTCCCTGTTGACTGACCTGAGACCAAACTAAGATGGAGGTAATGAAGATGAGGTCCCTTCCTTCAAAAGGTCCCATGTACACATTGCTGCACTCAGTTCCCCCAACACTGCAGCAGGCCACTGCGGACTCACACCTCCACTGGAGACTCCGGGTCACTCATGGCCACGTCTGGGTCAGTTTCTTGTGCGGTCACTTCTGCTTTCTCCTGGGTCCTGGTGCACACAAGGTTTTGTTTGTGCCCTCCAAGTGTCTGTTTCCCCAGTCCTGTGTAAGCTCTGGCGGTTCTATGGTAGGGTTAATGGCAACCTCCTCCAAGAGGCTTATGCCATACCCAGATCTGCTGGACCCAGAGCCCCTGACCTTGCTGACCCATACCTCCACAGGAGACACTCAGACACAGTTCTGGTTCAGTCTCTGTGGGTTGGGCATTCATCTTGTGCCCTTCCGAGGTCTGAGCGGCTCAGGCGACCAGGAGATTGGCGAGTGCACTGTCCCAGGTGGGGCATATGTCTTAATCACCTCCCTGGTCCCAGCCACTCGGTTTTCTGGGTGCACCACGGGAGCACCGTTTCAGGTGTGCCATATGTCTCCTCTGGAGAGCTAATCTCAGGCTGTGACCCTCCTGGTGGATGTCAACCATCCCGGATCTCAGGAAGACATGGTTGGCAGCTAGGAGCCTGCTCACAGTTTGGTGGAAGATGCTGTCTCTGGGGTTGACATTATAGCAGCCCCTTGCCTTCCAGCTCTGGCTGTTGCAAGCCTGCCTCTCTGCCTCTGGGTAGGGAGGGGCCGGTAGGAAGCCTAGTAGCTCTCCTTTGGTATTCACCCAACACTTCGTTCTCTGAGAGGGCCAGGCTACAGGTTAGGTTGTTAGGTTAGAGCTTTTTGCAGGAAAGTTCCCTTTTCCGCAGTTGCAGTTAGGCATATATTCTGTGTGTGTGTTTGT